>BSBK01003256.1:2547500-2722620 GCA_027943335.1 Chamaecyparis obtusa
TGGATCATCTATTGGGTCCTCCTCATCTAACTTGAGTACCTGCATGGAAAGATCTTTAAATTGAGGGAAGGGGTGATGTATGTGATGCTTCCTGTATGCCTTAGTCATCCCTACATCACTAATGATCAATAAGTAGTCCCAATCTACCCTGAACAAGTCCCTTGGCTTTTGGACAACAAAAATATACACTGATCATGGTCCCTACTCAGCCTCCTCATCCACACAATGAGCGTAAGCAACAAAATCTATGGGTATATCTTGATGCCACCCAAATTGGCACTAGACCAGACAAATAAAAAAACATTCTACTATGGGAGCACTCCTGCAAAATACAATGATACATGCCATAATTCATCATACAAGGATATATCAAGATAGAAATGGAGTAGCAATAGTGTATCAAAAATCACAAGATCTTACCTGCCAATTAGTGACCTACTACTAAACATGAATGAGTACTCTTGTGAGGAGCCTATCCATCTCTCGTAACCAAGGTATGGTTGCCACACCATTGCTGTCAGGTCATCTAACTGCTGACACCAAAATTTCATCTTGTCCAAATTGGGCTGCTGAATATAACCAATATACTTGAATATATACAACATGCCCACTCCTCAGGCTACCTGTGTAATCAGACAAGAAATAAGAATGTTCTCCCATGCCCAGATCTGTAAAAAATAACATATGCTTCCATGCTATGCCCTCAGTACATAATCTCATGGAGCTCCCTATACATATGACAAAGTAGAAAGACTCTCCAACTAAACCTATGAGGCCTGCTCAGTATCTCGTACAAGGTATGGCCCCATCCACATTGAAAACCCTGCTAGCTATGATCAAGTGCAACCACACATCCAATCAACCTAGTGAGAACACATGGTAGAGGGTAGTCCTGACCATGCTTCCTGAGCATATACTCCTAGGTGATATGTCTATCCATAATGGTATCATCAACAAAAATGAACCTCAACATTGCGATCTCCTCCAATAGATCATGATCATAGAAAACTAACTCTTCAACAATCAGAAGATCAATAATTTGATATACATGCTCAGGTGTAATGGTGATCTCACCAGTAGGTTGATGAAAAGTGTTATACTCTGAGTGAAAGTGCTCTACCAAAGCTATGAGTAATCTATGATTCACATGGATATCGAGCATGGTGAGTAGATTTCACAGCCCACACTGATCAAGAATGACTCAATCCTCTAGTGCTAAGTGTCATGATAATATCAATGCTTGAGGATAGGCACATAGGAAAATATGATCAAGAAGTCGCATCTTCAACACATAACATGAAGGAATGCATCAATACTCAGTTCAAATTGATCAATCTAGATATTAGAAATCAAACACTAAGTATCTATGAAAGGATACAAAGCTACTACAAAAGACTAAATAGTTTCTAGGAAGGAAATAAATTATATTTTGTCAGACGCGATAAAAAAACTGACTCATATTTATCATACAACAAAACTTTATTAATGGTGTGATACAATTTTTCAATATGATGAAGTTTCTTGTATTGTACGATATGAGGGTACCCATCGTACAATGAAACTCCTAAAGGAAAATGATACACAATTTTAAACCAGTTTATCATATGATGAACCTCAAAGAGGCGTGCGATGAACTCATTTCATTGTACGACAACCCAGGCCAAAAGCCCTAAAATGTGGGAAAAAACACTAAAAAATGGTTGAAATCTATCAAAATACAAGCAAGGATTGACGACTTGCTGGTGCACCATATGGCCAGGGCTGGTTGTGGTGCCTTTGAAGATCGAATCAATAATCTTAGACTATAATTGGCATCTTTAGCTCTCTGGAGGTCTTTGGGTTCTCAAAAGTCAACTACAGAAAATGAATTGAAAATGACCCCTCCGTGCCCCTTTTATAGATTTTGACCTAATTTTCAAAGTGCTCAGAATCTTGCAAAAATTGCATTTCTAGCTAATTTCAATTCTTGAATCTATTTTTTGGTATAGGAATTGAAATCTGAGATCGCTTACTTAGTCAAATTGAAAATTCAACCCTTCTAGGTCAAATCTAGTTCATTGTTGATGCTATTGCTTCTCATTCACTTTCATCTTCATTTCTCAAACTTCTGAGGTCAATATAATGCAAATTTATCAAATCTAAGTGATTTCAACTTGGTCAAACTTCAAAAAGACCTTGAAATAGCTTAAAACATGCTTTGAATCCATTAGAAATCTTATCTTATCAATCCTAAACTCAATCAATGTGCTTTACTTATTCAATCAATCAAATCGAGATTTAACCTTCCTGCCTCATTTCAATTTCGATCCTGAGGGGGAATGATAATATTAAAAATCTTCTTCTGCAATCAATCTTAACCAAAAAATCAATTCAAGCTTCATAGCTTGGGGCATCTTAGCTTCATCAAGAATCATATTAAGTTGAAATTCTCTACATCTCTCTCTGAAAGAGTGATCTCATCACTTCATATTGGGTCACTCTGACAAGCATATATTTTATCTCTAGGGGCATGTTTGGTTCATCAAAACCCATATCAATCTAACATCATTCTTGGGGCACATTAGGTTCATCAAGACTCATATCTATTTGGTATTGTCTCTCAATCGGGTGATTGATTCTTTAGAATCCTTGTCTAGGCACTTATCTCAAATCTCTTTTAATGAGATATTCAATCTCATTGATTCATATCAGGTTGGATATCCTGGTCTCATTCACCAATCTTTTCTCAATCAAGTTCTAAGTTGATATCTTCGATCTTTAATTGATCTTCGTTCAATCAAGTCCAAAGCTAATATCTTTGATCTTCAATCAGTATTTTTAAAATCAAGTTTGAAGTCGATTCTCCCTGTATCATAAATGTCTCATTGCTTCATATTAGGCTATTCTATGATCTAGCTATTATCTATTCTTTGAATCAATACGTTGCTCGCACATCAATTCAAAGAGGGGAAAATGTAATCACTTAAAATTTGTCTAGTAGAACCCAAGCCCCTAATTTGATTAAATTGCCTTACAACAATTTCTAAATCTCAAAGGCATAATTTACTAGACATAATTATGTAAGCAACCTGAATAATCCCCCTTGCATAATTGAGTTATTTCTAAAAAATAAGCATAAATCATTTATAATATTAAAAACTTGAAAAAAAATCATTTAATTATCAAAACTTTCTTTTAATATAAAGTTCTAGCACTTTTATTAAAAAGAGCACTTTGTGCAACTTAACCTTGATTAATTGACAATTAAAAGGGGATTTGCTATTTTGTCTTATTCTCCCATCAAGTTTGACCAATCAAAATTCTTGAATCCTTTCACATGGATTTATCTTTCTCACCACATATATTTACCTAACATCTTTTGCCTCTTAATCTCCACCCTTCATTCTTGAGGAAATTCCTTTAAAAGGAAACTCTTCCTTGGCTCAAGGGTCTACCACTTTTACATTCTAGTCATAATCTTGATCATCTTAGTAATTTCCATTCTTGCATTCTAGAGTAATCTTTTTATCTTGAATTCTTAGTTCTTATTTTCTTTCATCATATTCTCATAGCTATCTTTCATTGTTAATCTAGCTTGCTTTCATTCTAGCATTGTTAATCTTGCATTCTAGTTTCATTCTAGTTTATACATTACATTTGAATCTTCCATTTTGGAGTAGTCAAACCACTAATCTTTCATGCCAATCTGATGATCATTACAAGAGGATTAAACTCTCTTCAACTAGGAAGCAATAAGCCACTTTTGAGGGTTTAGTTTGTTCATTTGATATAAAAATCTTGTAGCTAAATTCTTGAGTTAATGGTTTATTGAGTGTTGGTTGCATTTCAATTGAATACCAATATTAAACCACACAATATCATGCTAGAATAGTTATTAAATTCAAATTTTTTTTGAGTCCCATAATTAGATTCAGATTGTTGCATGCAGTCTTGCATCTCAATTGACCATGAATCTTCTATTATGAAGTTGTCTAGTCACTGATTCTCATACATGCCATCTGAGATCATCTTTCATAGAATCATGCTCACTCTATATAGGAAGAAATAAATAATTTCTAAGTAGCTTCATTGATTATTTAGAGAAAATATCTATTGAAGTTTAGTTGTTTAGATTAACCACATTTAATATACACATGTAGCACCAAGACTGGGCTCCCATTGGCTACAGACCTAAGGGCCTATGTGGAACAAGATGCAATGGTTCCTTGGTGGCCCTTTGTGGCCAAATTTTGAACATTAGTTGTTTCAGAACATAGGGAGAGAGATAGACATGTCTTGGATTCCAAGAAAGGTTAGCTGGGGAGAGCTCAATTGACTAAGGGTGGTTGGATGAGCTCCACTCGTAATCACCTAAAAATGGACAAGATTAATTTATGTGAGCAACCAAGGAAAAATCAATATAATCAAATCAAATTAAGCTAAAATCAAAGCAAAATTGCAATCAAGCCATAATCCAAATTTAATTGAAAATAAAAAACTATTAAATCAATTTAAATCAAATAAATCCTGATAAATCAATTAATTGTACAATCAATATAATTAATTGCATAGTTCATTTAAATCAAATAAACCCATTTAAGGGGTACACATGGCTAAACATATTAAATAAATTCAATTAATAAATCTTTATTTTCCCTCAACCACCAAATGGGAGGAAAATGCATCAACCAATAGGATTCAAGGATCAAGCTCACATGGATCAAGCTCACAACGAATCTCCATCACACATAAGGAGAAAGAATCTTGTCCACCCATTTTCTCCTCTTGTCCCAAGCTTTGAGGACAATTTATTTAAATGGTCTCCAAAGGTGGAACCATGGACTTAAAACTAATCAAACCATGATCAAATCAACTCTACCCCCTACCCTTGCCAAAATCTATAAAAGCAAGACATAATTCAATCAATAATCATCCACAAATCTGGAATAGCATCAAACCTCTTGCAATTTTAAGCTACAAAGGAAAATCTAGAGCTAAATAGGCATAATTTCATTTGGAATTAATCTTTTAGCTTTATTTATCATTCTTTCTGATATTAGGGCTATTAGTAATGGAAGCTTTTTGAGAGCTTTGCATTAGCAAACCTAATTAGAGAGCCATAGAGTGCTCAATTGTCATTTAATTTGCTTAATTAGATTGCTATTTGTGGTAATATAGTTATTATTTTGATTTATTGACAATACTAACCTTATGAAGATGCTTCGTATAGCATACAAAATGGCACCCACCGTGGGGCCTTAAGCCTCATTAATTTTCAATTTAGAGAAATTATATTCTTCTTGCAAATCCTTGTGTTTTTCTCTATTTTTTAGGTTCTGCAAAACGTTTAATAGTTTCTACAACATGTTCACTTCTTCCTGTAGTGCGTACGAGGTCGAAATCAGCGCTTCCATGATAAAGTTATGTGCCTTTGCACAGTCTTTCAGTGCATTTAATCCTTCTACTATCTTGTCTATCCTTCTTTCAGCACATGTGCCTTGACTCTAGAGTGCTTTCAAATTGTTCTGCAACACGTTTGATGCTTTTTCTATGTGCCTTTTCTTATTAAAACAACACATTTAATTTATGTTTCTGCACTTTTAAGTTTTTTTTGCAGTGCATTTAAAAGTTTTAACAACACTTTTAATTAATTTAGCAATGCTTTCAATTAATTCTACTGCGCTTTTAATTAAATTAAAAATTTACAGAATCTAACTTTCTGAAAATGATTTGTTTGTGTATGTAGGATGACAGGTCACAAAAAGGTTAAAAATCTAGAGACTAGATTTAACAACAAAGGAAAAGCATTGGCCAAACAAATAAGAAAGGAGAACATAGCTAACATCAAGCTAGTTTTAGAAAATTCACAACAAGAAACTGAGGTATATAAAAATTATTTAAAAATTATAGAAGCATACAAATCAAAATTTGCCTCATGAAATTGGATTTACTTGCCTTAATTGATTTGTTTCAAATTTGATAAATAAGGCTTAGATTTTGATTTTCTTCTTGTTTTCTTCATTTTTCTTGTTTGTGTTGACTAACTTGTTGGAGAGAAGGAAAAAAGGAGGGAATGATCACCACTAGGTGAGTGAAATAATGAAAAAATCTCTCAAAAAATGTCCCTAGCCTTTGCTAGCTACAAATCGAGGTAAGCCTCAAACTTGGTCAATTTTCTTTAAATTGCAGCCTTGTGATTTTGCTAAAATCTAGTAAGTAAACTAGCATAAAGGATAAAATCAAGCACTAAATCAAATAACCCCTTGTTTGTGGAGAAGAGTAGAAATACTCAATTCCCATTAGTTAGTGGGTTTTGGATAAATTGAACCTTGTTAATCGTGCTTGGGAAATAAGAATAGATAAGGATATTCTCTTCCCTTTTGGTGAATCAAATTCCCACAATATATCTCTTAAATCCATTTTATTTCTTTACATATGAACATTCTATATCTTTAGTGGGTTCACCTCCCAAGATTTTCCTTAACGAGGCCGATGAGAGGGACAACCCAAAGTGGGATACATTTTCCTTTTCTATAAAAATCCAACCCACTATAAAATGAAATGCATGCATCCTTAATGGGGTGTGTGACAAAAGGATATTAAGCTTTCAAACTTCCTCGAGTAGTCCTTCGGGATTGTGCACAACTCTGATATACTAGTGGTGGGAAGCCTCCTATTTTTGGGGGATAAAACTTAATGTCCATTTTGAACGAAATCTTGATTAAAAACCTTGTATATTGCTTGGAGTTACTTTTTGTGCAAAAACCTATGATAACATCCTTACATATTCAAAACACTTTTTGTGTAGAGGGTTAAAAAGAACAAGTGTATTTGTGATTTCTTTGTTTGAAGAATACATACAACAAGTAAGAGATATCCTTTTTGAAAATTCATCTTATACTTTTAATCTCCTCATAAAACAAACAATCACCAAGTTTGGGGGAAAATCATTATAAATCAAACCTTTGTTGAATGGTGGTTTCTACATGATCCCATAAACTCAAACTATCTTTACAAGAAGATGACACTTGCATTACAAAAGAGGTTCCCAAATTTGAATCTCAAAACTCTTTCGTAAATTACAACCAAGGGGATAGTCTCTCAAACCTTTTTGAAAAGAGAATTGATCCAATGGATAGAAACTCTACATTTCACGATTACATCCATGGAGGCAATAATGAAAATCAAGGAAACATTAACCATACCAATCAAGAGCCTAAAGAAACACTTGAAGACAAAGCCAATAAGGCGGCTTAAGACATTGAATTCCTTGAAGTTATGGACAAACTTATAGAGAGAGATAGAGAAAGATATTTCCTAAATTTAGCCCAAGCAGGGGTGAAACTTGCACATGATTACGATGTTGACCAACTTAAGAAAGATAAGGAAGATGATAATCCAATAAGTGCGATGAATAAACAATTAAAAATGTTTCAAGCACAAATCGACCTAATGAAGAAAGCAGTCAAACCTAAGCCATTTTCCATCAAGGCCTTGTGCCCATTTCCTTTTGATAAAAGCTTGGTTATGACACCTTTCCCAATAAATGTGATATTCCCCAAGTATGACAAATATACAGGTAAATCAGACCCTTAATATCACCTTAGATAATTTTCTATTCTAAGTATCAAATTCATGCATGACAGGACCTATCTAATGAGGCTTTTTCTAAGAAGTTTAGGAGGCCAAGCCATGGAATGGTTCTCAAAACTTCCACAAGGGATAAAGAAATTTGAGGAATTAGCCTCCAAATCAGTGACTCACTATTCCTACAACTTTGGGCACGGAATCACCATGCTTAATCTCTATGATACCAAACAATGAGATGGTGAGTCTTTTCTAGGGTTTCTTCAAAGGTGGAGAATAGTCATCGAATGATATCCACGAAGTATACCCGAAAAGGAAAATATGGAAATATTTATGAATAAACTAAATGTGGAGATGAATTATAGGCTCCAACTTCAATGTCCCCCTACTTTTGAAAAGCTCATTGAAAAAGGGATCAAAATTAAAGAAGTGTTGGTTAAGGGAGGGGAAATCAAGTTATTCAAAGATAATAAATGCTATACCAAAACTAATAAAAATCATAACTTATCTAATTATAACAATAATAAAGGAGCCAACAATCACAATGATAAACCAAGACTATGGGTTAAAAAGAACAATAAAAATCTTGTGAATGATGGTTTTGTGGAAGCCCACAACTTAAAGGCTACTCCCTTTAACTTATCAAGCGGGTCAAGTCCAATGTATAATGTCAATCAAATGACTAAAGTATTAGGAATAGTCCCAAGAGATAACTGAGAGGGTTGGGGGGGGGGGGGGTGAATCCGTTATCTGCAAGTTTCAATTCTTTATCAATTAAGTATACTTAAACATTAAGCATAAAAAAAATGAAAGAACACTTGAACACGACACCAATATTTTGGTTACGGGGAAACCCAAATAGGTAAAAACCCTGGTGGGAATTAACACCCACTAATAAATTTCACTAGTGTATAATGATCCTTGTTAGAAGATCTTACAACCCTGTTAGGAGTTGATCTTTATAATGCAATAAGTGCAGTGACTTGGTCAAAGGTCAAACCATGTTAGGAGTCTTTTTTGATTGACCTTGTTAGGGGTGAGGACACACCGTCTGAGAGTTCACTGCTCAAAGGGGTGAAGGCTGCAACCTTTTGAATAACAAATACACACTATATCTAGTTCTTGGTGAACTATGAGGTAAACCTGCTATCTTGATCAATTCCAATGAATAGCACACTATATCTTTTCTATCACATAGACCTCTTCTTGATGGAACAACACTTCACACTCTCTGCTTTGTTCTAATCTTTTATCTCGATGCCATACTTCTAGCGATCACAAATGACCAGCTATAAATATCTTCCTCTAAATGATATAATAAAGTTAGCCTATTAGAACCACCTTGAAATCATATTAGAGAAATAATAACAATCTCCAATAACATCTTAGTCGGCTCTACTAAGCACGCAACACAAACTTGGACTTGTCCAAATCAATAAGTGTAGACACACGCTGCACACTATCGGCTCTACCAAATTAACTGATACTTTCTCCTCAAGCTAAATTACATCATGCAATCTTAACCAAACATTCTTAACTCTTCTCTAATCACTAATCCAAGTGCGCATACCAAAATGATAGGCGCAACTCCTGCACCAATATAATCTCTGTCGGCTTTTTTGGATAAACACAAGAAACTACAACTAGTGAATAGTGAGTACATAACTTTACTTCTACTACACATCAGACTCTATGTCTATGAATGTAACAACACTAACATGTCTCCATCACATATCCAAATGCACAAGGCTCCATGATAAATGTATGGACAATCACTCACAGAACACTGCCTATAACTTTGTCAAGAACACTGCTGACACAAGCTGCTATATAACTGTCTATACTAACAATTAACCTCTGTGTCCATGATATCACGCTGATAACATGTCCATTCTACATATACTCAAAGCTTACTACATAAGTCTTCCATGCATGCTACTTACCATATGTTGTCATCAATGACAAATATACAGTCAGCACTGGCTTGCTGGAAAATATCCAACAATCTCCCCCCTTTGGCATTGATGGAAACATATGGAATGAAAAACACCACCAATCCAATTGAACAATTATTTTATAACATTCTCCATTTCTTCATCAAAAATCCCCCAAGGATGAATCCTCCATCTTCTGCAATATTCTTCAACATTCTCCATTTCCTCAACTAAACTGCTTCCATGATTGAATACTACTCCCCCTTGCTACTATATATTACTCCTACTTAATTCTATATGTAATCCCCCTTTAATATTATTTTTCATGACTATATACTACTCCCCCTTTGACATCAATGGCAAAAGGTGCCAAACATTTAAGCACCGGTACTACTCCTAAAGTAGAGTAGTCAACCATCCATCAGTCACTAAGGACTGATGCTCTCTCCACTTTCTCTAATCAGAATCAGGGAAGGGAATTACTCCCAACTTCTCCTTGATATACTCAAAAGTATCCTTCGGTAAAGGATTTGTGAATATATCTACTAGTTGTTCCTTTGTACTCACATAATCCAATTTGACTTCTTTCTCTACCACTTTCTCTCTTAGGAAGTGATACTTAATCTCTATGTGTTTTATCTTTGCATGCATCATAGGGTTCTTTGACATGTTGATAGTGCTAGTATTATCACAATGGATATAAATAGGATAATCAATCTAAATTCCAAAATCCTTAATCATCTGCTTGATCTAAACAATTGTAGAATAATTCAAAGCTACTGCAACATACTCTGCTTCTACTGTTGACTGAGAAATAAAATTTTGCTTCTTCCTTGTCCAAGTGACTAGTCTATCACCAAGAAATACTGCTCCTCCTGAAGTACTCTTTCTCTCATCCACGCATCTTGCCCAATATGCATCTGTATATACATGAAGCTCAACATTCTTTGAATTAGGATACCATAGACCATAATCTATAGTTCCATTCAAATATCTAAATATTCTCTTTATTGCCATGAGGTGACTTTTTTTAGTCTCTATTGCAAATCTTCCAACTATGCCTAATACATTAGAAATATCATGTCTAGTTTGAGTAAGATATATGAGTTTACCAATCATAGACTTGCACACTATTATATCTACTACTAGAGAATCATCTTCTTTTGTATGCTTGCATCCTATTATAATAGGTGTACCCATTGGATTCCAATCATCCATCTTGAACTTCTTCAATATCCCTTTTACATACTTAGACTGATTAATGAAAATACCTTTCTTTGTCTAATGCACATTTAATCCCAAAAAGTATTTGATAGGTCCAATCATGCTCATCTCAAACTCACTCTAAATCTCCTTAGAAAATTCTGCACTAAGTTTGTCATTACCCCCAAAGATAATGTCATCAACAAATATAGCTACAAGTAGTAAACCTTCAGATATCTCTCTTATAAATATATTACAATCTGCTACTCCTTTCTTGAATCCAATTTTTGTTAGATATCCATCAAGTCTCTCATACCAAGCTCTAGGGGCTTGCTTAAGTCCATAAAGGGCTTTCTTCAATCTGCATACCATATCAGGTCTGTCTGATAAGGTGAATCCTTCTGGATGCTTAATGTATACTTCTTCCTTTAACTCTCCATTCAAGAATGCTAACTTAACATCCATCTGATAAACTTTGAAGTTTTTGACTATTGCATAAGATAGAAAAAACTTAATGGCTTCTAATATGCTCATAGGTGCAAATGTGTCTAAATAATCAATACCTTCTCTTTGTACATATCCCTTACATACTAACCTTGATTTATTCCTTACTACTATACCATCTTCATTCATCTTGTTTCTAAATATCCACTTGTTTCAGGGTCATTGAATAATATATGAATACCATCAAACAACAACTATTTCACTAGTGGAAGAACTAGGTTCTTCTTCAATCATAGGTGTATAATCATGATATCTTTCTTGAACCATAAATGTTTAATTAATCTTAACATGAGCACTTTCAATGATCTTCTTCAAACTTAAATTAAAACATCTATAAGCTTTTCTTTTAGTAGAGTAACCAAGGAAAATACCTTTATTGCTTCTTGCATCAAACTTGCCTATTTCTTCATCCCTCTTGATGCAACACTTGCTTCCAAAGATTATGAAGTATTTCACTGTGGGAACATTACCAAACCATAGCTCATAAGGTGTCTTATTTGCGCCAGGCCTCAATTTTATTCTATTGATGGTATAGACTACTGTATTGACCACATCTCTCCAATAGGTGTGTGCAACTTTTCCTTCAATCATGATGGTGCACACTATATCAAGGATGATCCTATTCCTTCTCTCTCCAATCTCATTCTACTAAGGGGTTCTAGGTGCACTCAACTATCTCTTTATGTCATGTTCTTCACAATACTCATAGAATCTGTTAGAGGTGAATTCTCCTCCCCTATTCGATATTAGACACTTTATCTTTAGTCTAGATTCATTCTCAACCTTAGCTTTGAATATTTTGAACTTCTAAAATGCTTCTGACTTATCTTTCAAGAATGCAACCCACATCATTCTAGAATAATCATCAACAAACAAAATGAAGTACCTTTCACCATAGTATGATCTTGTTTGAGTTGGTCCACATAGGTCTATATGAATCAGATCCAACTTGTTCTCTTATGAATTATGCTTGCTTCTGAATGAATTCCTCACATGATTTTCCATCACACATTCCTTGCAAATAGTATCAACTAGCTTTTCTATGCTAGGTATATCTCTTACTACCTTTACATTGCTTATCTTTACTATGTTATCAAAATTGATATGACATAGTCTTTTATGCCATTGCCAACTGTCATCTACTTTAGCAACAAAACAACTTTCTTTTGAATTAAGCTGAAAAACATTACCTTTAGTCTTTAAACCTAATGCAATTATTACACCATCCTTATTTTTAATGATGCACTTGTTGTCTTTGAACTCTAACTAATAACCTTTGTCAAGAAACTTCCCAACACTAAGAAGGTTATGCTACAAACCATCTACATAAAGAACATCACCAGTGTTGTTCTTTCCATCCAATGTGATAGCTCCTCTACCAATGATAGGTTTAGGAGTGTTATCTCCAAATCTAACCATGCCACCTTTGTATTTTTCTAGATGAACAAATCTATCTTTATCACATGTCATGTCATGTGAACAAACACTATCTATAATCCAACATGTCATTATGTCTCCTTGTGAAATCAAAGCTAGCTCTTGTTCCTTTTTCTCATCTTCACGATCCATCTCATCAAACATATTCTCCATAATAGCAATGAGTCCAATTTCATCTTCAATTGAATCATCATCAGAAACTCCATCAGTAGCATAGTAACATTCTTTTGTATATTTAGGCTTGTAGTCAGTTCTGAACTTCTTAACTCTTGTAGGACACTTAGATGCAAAGTGACCAATCCTATTACATGAGAAACATTTGAAATGTAACTGACCTTCATACTTTCCTTTTCCTTTTCTTTCTTTCTTAGCCATCATAGCAATAATATCATCTATCTCTTTATCTTCATCTTCATCATCAAAATTACTAGAGGTTTTTAAAGATTTCTTACCATAGACTAATGCTTTGAAGGTTGTCTCACTTTTAGGCTTTGTCTTCAATCTTGAAATCTCAAAAGATGAAATTTTTCTGATCAAGGTCTCTCTCTTGAAATTTGTTGTAAGCTGCATGGTCTCATCAAGGATGTTGATCTTGTTTTCATATTCTGTTGTAAGAGTAGTCATCAACTTATCTATAATGTCTTCCTCCGAGATCTCTCCACCATTGTTCCTAATTCCAGCAACTGCTTCATTAATCCTTTGGTTGTACGCTCTAATGTCTTCTTTAGGTAGCATCTCTAATGCATTGTATCTTTTCTTCCATGTCTTTCTATGCACATTCTTTGCTTGTGTATCTCCTTCAAACATGTCTTCTAGGTGCTTCAATATCTTGTAAGCTGTGTCTACTTTCTTTATCTCTGAAAACTCACTATCAGATAAGGCGTTGATAAGGGCTTCTTTGGCTATTACATTCTAATGGAACAACTCCTTTTTCTTACTAGTAACATCATCCTTTGCAAGATCTTCTAGAGAGGGGATCTTAACTTCTTTGATAGCCACTTCAAAAACTTCAAAAGCAATGCACTGCAAATGTGTCACCATTTTGTTCTTCCAATAAAGATAGTTCTCTCCATCAAACTTAGGACTATCTTTTCTAAAGAATGCCATCTGATAAACCTCAAGCTATTAAAATTTCTCTTTGAGGCACTTGGCTCTGATACCAATTGTTAGGAATAGTGATGCATGAGCATCTTGGGTCTTTGGCAATCCTGGGTCACCAAAAATATGTTTGAGTTATTCTGTGTTGCTCAGTTTCATCTTTGACCGAGTTGGTTGGTAGTTGGTCAGTTTCTTTTGATTACTGAGTGTGGTCAGTTAGCTCCTGGGTGGTCAGTTGTTTCACTGGCGCTCAACGTTGCTTGCCTACTGCTTAGTTTTCCTTTCTCCCCGATAGGTTTAATTTAGTTTCTGTTGTGGCTGACTTGTGCATTTATATTAGATCATGGATTTAATGTTAGAATCCATCTTTGGGAAGCGTGTGGTCCTAGATCTATCTGTTTCTTCTATTGATTGTGGATTTGAAGGTCAACTCAGTTCGGTAGCCTCTTGTATAAATGTAGTTGTTTAGTAGGAGTTTAGGGGTAGTTTTTGGGGGAAGAAGATAGTAGACATTAGATTGGAAATTTGTGATAGATCCTCACATGTTTGAGGACTTCTATAATTCATAGTAATATCAGGCCATAACTGGGAAGGCCTTACAACTTGGCATGTATGATTTCTTTTGATGAACATATATGAAAGATCTGGCATTATCTCTCTCACTCTTGTTGTTATTTGTTTCTGCATGTGTTGAGCAGGCTTGGATCATTAGGGTGCACCATCCTTTGGCCCCTCTTGACCTTTGCCCTGCGTGAAATAGTCCCAAGAGATAATTCAGAGGGGGGGTGGGGTGAATCAGTTATTTGCAAGTTTTAATTCTTTATCCAATTTGTTGGTGATTTGGCCAAGTTGGATATCTAGATGTTGTCATTATGGAAACATATAATCTATGTAAAGATCACATGTAACAAAGAGCAAGTATGACAGAGCGCAGAGAAAAATTGTCTAAGTATAAAGTAGTATTTTCCCAGTGTATCCGGAGATAGTTTTGATTGGCGATGTCAATTGAAGTAAGTTTAGTTCTTGCACACTTGAACATAGATACTATGATGACTACTGAAGACTCACCTGAGAGCACAAGCTTGTATGGCATGTACGAAAGAAGTTATGATAGTTTTACTAGAGACAGTGTTAAGCCGACAAGACAGAATATGTAGACAAAATTGGTAAAGAGTTAAGGGATTATTTTGTTTATCAAAATAATGTCTTAATGATATAAATAGACAACATCCTAGATGTTAACCCTTGGGTAAATATGTATTTTTTAATAAGCTTATGTGAAGCCGACTGTAAGAGTTATTAGTCTTAATAATTTGTATAAATGTAAAGCATATGTAAATCTAAAAGTGTGAAAAAAAGAAAAAAGGATAGTAATTGTAATGTGAGCGAAAATATATTGATGTGAAGTTGTGAAAGAAAAGCAAGTAGAATAAGGTTATGTACCTTGCCCTTTTTGTAATCAGTAATCATTGTACATTACTTGTTTGGGCAGTGGGCTCATCTTGTAATCATATTTTATACTACCAACTCTTAGCAGGGTTGAGGCTTCTAACAAGCTCTATAGTCCCTTAATCAAGACTAAGACACTATATGCATGTAACAGGCTCCTAATAGGGTCAACATCCTTAACATGATACTTTTGATTAGTGAATCTTTGTGGGTACCATCCCCATCGGGGTTTTCCCTTGGCTAGGGTTTTCTCGAGAACAAATAATGTGTTATGAGCTCATTTGCTTTACTATTATGCATGTTCTTTAGTTTACTCTGTTATGCATGTATACAGATAATCTATTATATCCATAATTGGGAAAAAGTAAAAGTTTGTAGAATACTGATTCATCCCCCTCTCAATATTCCCTATTTCTAACAATTTCTATTAGAGCTTAGTTACTCAGAAAAGAATCTGAATAAGGTGAAATCGAGTTCACCTTAAAATGTAGAAGGGGAAAAATACAAGATCTAATTCTAAATCCAAATTCCCAAAGGAGAGATCCAAATTCCCAAAGGAGAGATCCAAATTGATCAACCAAAAGTTTAATACACAATTGAATCAATCTACAGAGAATATGAAAGAGGAAGAAAACCTTATATTTCCCTATAAAGGAGTCATGCTTGAAATCTGAAATAATTGAAAGGAAAATATTAACCTCAAAATAGGGAAAATCTGGAAAATGTTGATTTTTGATGTTTGTGTGCAGTTTTTGGCAATTCTACAATCTATTTCGGACTAAAAATGCTGAGACGAAGAAAACCCATAAAAGTTTTATCTTTTTGACAGCAGGTAGTCTTTGACCTTGATAAAAGGTCAAAGGCTACATTCTTATTTTGAAGTTCAACTTTGACTTTGTTCATAGATCTCAAAATTTTTTCAAAAAGGGTATCCAAATCTAAGCTCCAATCCGCAATTCCACACCTATACCTACAAGAAAAAGAGGGTTTTTGTTGTTTGTTTGAGGGGTTTGCCTTGGTCAAACCCCGGTTTGGAATCAAACTTAATATTGAAATTAAAATGGAGAATGCTAGCAAGTAGTAGAAGTAGATCTAACAATGAAGCTATGCAATTCAATAGATATGCAATTGTATTTCAAATGTAGACAAGTATGTTGATATGAAAGCTTGAACACAACAATAGTAAATATAAATCAAAACCATGAAAGTAAGTACAAAACCTCCATGTTTGTATGCTTGGAATCCACCTTGATAGAAGAATGAATGGATGTAGAAGATGAACAAAGGATCTTGAAGGAAGATCACACCATCATGATGGCTAGATCTAGGGTTTGAATGATGAATCTTGAATGCTTGAACCAAATCCCTTCTATGGCTTGAATGCTTGAATCCTTGATCTTCAATGGAGAACTTGAATGGAGAAGAGGACTTGAATGCTTCCTTAAAAATTCTTGATGAAATGATTGCTTGACCTTTGCTTGAATGCTCATGAAATTACTTGAGATGAGATATGATTTCTTGATTGTGGATGTGAAAATGAGAGAGGAAGGCCTCCTTTTATAGTGAACTAGGGCACAAACCTCTAGAGAAGGCCGACATTGGGGAATTAAATCCCAATTAACCTTAACCCCTAGAAATGGACCCATATTAAATGTAATTTAAGGATTTACCATTCTGAAACCCGAAATGGTTGACCCGGAGGGGGTAAAAAGAATCTTTTCGAAACTCGAAACCTGAAAATAAAAAAAACTTGAAATTTGAACTATGGGTCAAGGATGAGGTCAACTATGCCCTAGGTCAGAGTTAAGGTTGACTTTGACCCTCAAGGTCAACTTTAACCTTGAGGTCAAAAACCTCAGGACCTTAGTCCATAATGCCATGAAATGCATAAATATACTAAAAATAGGGATAGACGGAAGCAGAATGAGGAGAACAAGTTAGATCTGAGAAAAGGGCTGATTCAAGGTGCTTGAAATGACCTAGACCACTCACTCGGAGGACTAACTGCTCTTAACATGGAAGTGCTTCCATTTTAAGATGATACAAAATCATTCAAAGAAAGCCTAGCAGCTTGAGTAAGATCTCTATGGATATGTATCAACTACAGAAGAATCTTGAAGAAGCTCTTGAATAGATTGATATACTTACTGAAGAAAGTGATACTCTAAAAGGAAAATATGATGATGCAAAGAACCTCATTGATAAACTAAAAAATAAGCTGGAAGAACTGAAATCAGAAAAGGAATCTAAAATTCAAATTGAAGATTGTGATGATTTGGAAAAAGAAAATGAGATCCTTAAACATGAATTAAAGATAGTGAATCTGAAGTTAAGTTTGAAAGATGAAATAGCAAGAATGAAGAAAATCTGAAATCTGAGAATGAAAACCTGAAATTTGAGAATGAAGATCTAAAATCTAAACTTTGTAAAGTGACATCTGAACCTGAGAAAACTAAATTGTAGTATGCTGAACTTGAAAAATAAAATACAATTCTGAAAGGAGAGCTGACTCAGTCTAAGCAGCAACTTGAGAGACTATATTCTACTAGTGAGAAGATTGATGAACAAATGTCTTATCAAAAGCCATTTTATGATAAAACTGGTCTTGGATTTAACTCATCTAAGGTAAGTAAAGAAAGCAAGGAACTAGATCTGAAAGTTTGTGAAAACATAGATGAAAAGAAGTCTGATGAAATTGACAAATCTGAAGATGCACTTAAAGAGGAAGAACCACCTAAACAAGAAGAATCACCTAAAGGTACAAAAAGATAATTTAAAGGTAGATGCTTTATATGTAATACTTTTGGTCATATGAAGAAAGATTGTACAGGTAAGTAATTTAAACCTCTCAATGGATATTGTTATAATTGTCATGGTTTTGGACATAGAGCTATTGAATGTAGGAAGCCTAAATTTAATAAGAATAATAATAATAGTAGAATGTTTAGAGATACTAACCATGTAGATAAGAGACCTACTGAAGATATGAATATGAGAAATGGAATATTATGTTATATATGCAACAAGGTTGGACACATTGCCAGGAATTGCAGATCACAAATCAACCAGTCAGGACCGAGATATGGAAATAATGGAGTAGTTTGTCAAATATGTAACATGATTGGTCATACAACAAGGTTTTTCAGGATGAATAACATGAGAAACCTTAATCCTATAAGTCATACAAGGAGAAATGAAAATACAAGCAACAGTCAAAGAGGATGTTGTAGTAATTCAGAAGAAGTGAAGTTTTTTAAAGCCACACATCAAGGAGACACATTCAACACTGAAGGTAATAAGAAAGGTGAAGTATCAAATGGTAAGAGTGAATCTCTACCTAACCTATCTCAAAGTACTTAATTCATGAAAATACAGTAGAATAGGAACTTAGGATAGTGTAGAAGTTAGTATAGGATGAATTGAGTCTTGTGTAGTTGATGCAAGATAGTATATGATGTATTGATGCTACGGTTAAGAGTGCATAAGATAATATGATGCTATGCAAGATCACAAGAAGTTTTAAGTTTTGTAGGTAAGTAGGAACATATTTTTGGAAAGAAGTGGAAAAGGAATTGAATGCGATGTTAGAATCTTGTGAGATTGAAAGGTTAAAAGCTTATGATCATTGAAAAAAATAAAAGTGTTAAGGAGATCAAGGAGCAGTGATTGGAAGTAGTTTGCAAGGATTTGGTGAAGGAATTTGTTCCAGATCTACGCAAACCCTAAATCATGGAATTAAGGTATTTTACTAAGAAAATCTATTAGTCAGTTAGAGAATTTGCAGAAGTCATGGATATTTCATTGATTCACAATGTAAGAGATAAGAACCGACCTAAGATCAAAAGGGAACCAGTAGAACCCTTAGAAGTAGACCCTAAATTGGCTTTATCATCTGTACCAGATGGAGTTCTACATTTAGAGAATGTTAGAAGCTATTTGGGATGTAAACTTGAAACCCTCAGTGATAGTGATTTTACTAAAGAGTATGAGAAGCTTTACAATTAGGATATGTCATTAAGAGTAGGATTTGAACATTTGAAGGATAATAAAATCATAAAGTATTCTTTACAGTATGAATTTGATGATGATGAATGCACTAAGATAATTCTGAGTAGAATACATAATGGAAAGTTTTGGTTAGATTACAGAGTGATAGACATTATAGCCGACCTAATTCATGAAGTAACTGATTTTTCTAAGTCTGGAGTCATACCCTTTAATGAGAAGAATGTGAAGAAAACTATAATGGACAACACAAATAATCTTACAATGGCAGAGGTATAGTGATTAGCAAGATACAATAGGATGATGTTAGGTATTTATGCAAGATCCTTACAACTAAATTTTGTGCTAATTCAAGAGAAGATGACATGGTTGCTGGAATGATCCATGTAGCCTATTTGATGTGTGTTGATAAAGTACAAGTAGACATGTGTGAGATTTTGAGAATTCAGTTGTTTGAAAACTTGGAGAAGATAAAGAAGACCAAGAACTCCGAGTTTAGATTCTCATCATTGATCACTTATATGCTTTTCCATCTGATAAGAAGATTTCCATTTATTGTTGGTGATGATTGGAATGATGGAAAGACCACAATGGAAAGGATAAACAAAATGTATATGAAACACCTTATTGACAAGGTCAATGAGAGTGCAGTATTGGTAATAAAGACTTTTCAGAATTTGATGAAAAATAGATCAAGGATCCCTTAGTCAATTGTTGAAAGGTATAAGAATGAGATATGATTTATGGTTGATATTGACTTTACATACATTGAAGCAGTTGAACCTAGAGTAGAATTCATAGACCCTCTTGGCTATGAAATTTCTGAAACTGAAGCAGAAGAATATGTGAATAGATTGCTTAAGAGAAAATTAGATATACACATCAACAAGTTTGGGACTTTTGAGGAGAACTTCAACTCTGCAAAGTCTATTCAAGAAGAGAAACAGTCAAAGAAGAGAGTAGAAAGTACTATTAAGAAGATTCTTGAAGACACATGAATGAAAGAACAAGATTTTATGATTGCAAAGTAGACAACAACTATTAGAGACATTGGACAAAAGGAAGTTTTGTTTGTTCCACCCCTATCAGAAGTTGAAACTAAAAATTTGCAGCATAAAGTGAAAGTAGAGAAAGAAGAACAAGAAGGAAGTCCAACAAATCATCTTCAACTCCACCAGGGAAAAGAGTGAAAGAAATGGCTATTGGACTAGGCAAGAGACATAAAAAATAGTACCACTAGTACAAAGGAAAGTAGCAAAGATAAAGGATGATGAAGACATGCAAGTGAAAAAGAAGACATGGAAACCAAAGATTGAGAAAGTGAATGAAAAAATTATTCATGATGGAGATTTCTCTAAGATGAAATATAGTACCCCCATAGTTTGCTTTCAGTTTTTCAGTGCCGTACTCTTTTAGGTCATATTGTATGTGTGTAGATCTAATTATTTCAGTGATTGTTGATGATCTGAATTATGATTATGATTATGTTATGATGTCATATGATCTCATATTTAGATGTTAATGTTATTATGTTGCAATTTTTTATGTTTCAGTTAGATTATGATGTACTTACCCCATACTTGCATGTGTATGGTGTTTATATGTATGTAGCTATTTTATGTGTTTGCATCTGTTTGATGTGTCTGTATGGTAGAGGGTGGAGGTGTAGTTACTTGCCTTGTCAAGATCCACACGACTGACCATACCCTATCATTGTTTGTTATATATTGTATGTACATGCTTTGATTTGTGATGACAGGTTTGCAGGTACAGGGCATCATCTTCCTTGAATTGGCAAGAGTAAGCGTGCCCAAAAATATACTCGTCTCAATGGTAAAGAGGGGAGGTAATAGATGGACCCAAAACCCTACAATAAGTCAATTTATCCTAATTGTTGGATAAGTATCCGTTGACCACCTTACCCGAATTTGTCAAGTGACAAAGTTCATGGACCCCATCTCTGAGTTTGTATGTTTATTTGATGGTTCTGATTTATTGCTAGATTGGTTATGTGATTTTCTATGCTTTTCTATTATTATGGAATTTAATATTATAATTGGAAAATAATACTAAATTTATTTCCTATGTTATTATATGATTATTAATTAATTAAAAATCAAATATTAGGATATTTGATATTAATTAATTAATTGTGTGAAAATATATTTAAATTGTCCATTGGTTATTAAATTAGTATATATTGCATGATTTAATGATTTGAAATATTAAATTTATTTAATAATGGGTTTCAATTTTTAAACATGTGCTTAATTGAGTTTGAAAGTGATTTGCTTGAAAACGGTGACAACTTGTCTTTAGGAGACTAAGTTGAGTTGTCACAATTATATTTATTTTAATTATTTATTTGTAATTTTTCTTAACAAAAGAGGGAGAGTTGGATTAGGAGTCCTTGTGTGAGTCATCTAGGGTTTTGCTTGTTTAGTGGAGTTGAACCCCTAATAGGGGGATTTGGCATTCATTTTGGTTAATTAGTTTTGTGAGAGCAATTTTGGAGAGAGCTTTTGGGGTTTTTATGCTTTCTTTGTGTTCTTGAGATTTTGGAGATTGTGCATGGTTTCTGGGTGAAGTGTATTTGCATCTGGAATTGGTTTTGCATATGCTGTGATTCAGAGTTGTAGAGTTTGAGCTTTCCTATTGTCAAATCTAGGAGAATCAACAATCTACAGGCAATGCTATTCAGTATCTAGCATTGGATTGAGGTAGGATTTGAATTGATCTTACTGTAATTTCATTTACAAAATTATCATTATTTAGATGTGCTTGATTTGATTTATGGATGTGATTCTATTTTTCTATTATGCTTCATTATGGGTATTAGGAAACCCTTTGGATTATGTTTTTGATTTTATATTGTAACTTGGCATAGTAATGTTATGCTGCTAAAATTTTGGGGAAGAATTCATCCTAGGGCACCTAGAAAATGAAAAATTAAAAATGGCTATAGTTGAAACTATTGAGAAGACAAAATAAATTAATGGGTTGTTGTTGGAAAATCAATTTGGGCAAAAATTCACTATTCTGTGCAAAAAAAATATTTTTTGTGTAAAAAATACAGTAAAAAAAATATTACCTGTATAGGACAAAAATTTGTATTGAAGCCAATGGGAGGAAAAATAAATAATATAGTCTTTATATATGAGATAGAATAATTATTGACCTGCATTAGTTTCTTAAAAATTTTATGATTTCCAAATCTGGAAATTTTCTCCTCTGTACTGGTTTTTCCATTTTCAGAAAAGATTGGACCTGTAAAAAAAAAAAAAAACATTATAAAAGTGTTAGATTATTTTTTTTTAAAAATATGTATATATTTTAAATCGAATATAAATATATACTTAAGCTAAATTATAAATGTGATTGGTTTTTAAAAAAATATATAAAAGAAAAATTTTAAAAAGTTTGTGGGAGGGCACGGGTTTCAACCCCGTACCCCACCCTTGACAGACTTGACAGCTGCCAGCGGTACCACGGTACTGTCGACAGAGCCAGGCTCTGTTGGCGGCACCATGGGTGCCGTGGCAGACCTGTCAGTGGGTACGGATCCCACGGAGGACCCCCCACGATATACTGTGTTTGTGGTTTTTGGTTTTTCATGTATTAAATTTGTTATTTAAGAAATTCATTTTTGTTTTGTCATTATTGAATTTAATTTGTTAATAAATGATAATTGTTGTTAGGTTGTTAACAAATGTTATTTCGTTATAATATTTTAATATGTTATTTTGTTATAATATTATAATATGTTATATTTAATTTATTAAAAACTTTATATAATGATTTATTTGAATTGTTAATTAATTTATATATATAATATATTTATAATTTGTAATAAAGTAATTTAATAACATTTTTAATTTGAGATTAGTGGATTTGTGAGATGTTAAAGTATTAATATATATTAATTTTTGTTAGTATAATTTAATATTTAGCATTAATTAAATTTGTTAATAGGATCCATTTCTATTAATGCTTTTTATCTAATTGTTATTAAATTAATAATAATTAGGGAAATAGATTTTATTTGTCACTATTATTGTTTAGTGAATTTCTTTTATTGATGAATACATTAGATTCAGTTGGCAATTAGATTTGAGTTTTGTTAGCCGAATGGATTATGAGACTATCATAAAATCTAAACTAGGAATGTTATATATATATATATATATATATATATATATATATATATATATATAGTTTAATTTTGTCATTGATAAGTATGCAATTATATGTTCAAACTAAATTCTATTTAAGCATTAGACTATTAAAGTTCTTTGATATTGATATATGCATCATTTTACTATTGAAACTGGTTGTTTTCTACAATATAACTCTACATTTCCTACATGTTGGGTTTGTTAGTTTTATGGGAACTAGATGACCTAGGAAAGACAGAGGCTTGGGAATTATCTGTTATTCATGTTGGTTATTATGCTTGGCGTGAGTGTGATCTGTTTATGTTTCGGTTGACCTTATAGGCTCTTGTTGTATTATGTGAACTCAATGATTATGTTTATGTAGTCATTCCTGATTTCAGTGATGAAACTGGATGTGTGACTATCTGTTTGATCAATGTTTGATCTAGGAGAGATCTATGAGCCTAGGGTAGTTTACCTAGATATGTGTTAGGAGGTGGCTTGCAATAAGCACCGAGGCCCACAAGTGGCTGCCAGGATCACTTATTGTAAGTATCTGTAATCAAGTGATAACTTAATTAATTAAGGGGAAATAAATGAACCTAATAAGATAAGTTCCTCGCCCATGCTTTAGTGCTAGTACATACTAAGGTGGGAATGGAGAAGATGCTTGCCACCTTGAGAGGTGTGTTTCTAGCATAGTTAATGGCTTTGTCTATACGAGAAGTCATTGATCTGTGTATGGTCACTTGAGTGTCAGGATCCAGAGTGGTTACCAGGATGAGACCCAAGGGTTAGACGTACATGATGACACCTACCTATGCATAGTCTAGTTATTATACATGGTCGGTTGCCTCTGGATTAGTGAGTCATACCTTTCACTATACTTGTTGACTTTGAGTTAGTAATCTATTAGGATTCCTTTCCTAGTAGTGTTTCCTAGTTTGATTTGATTATCCAATTGGGGTCCGACGTTATCTCCTCAGCACGGTGGGGTAGACCTTTGTGGTTCTACACAGACGGGTGGTAGTGATTCTTTACCATTTGAGATTCGACGTCCTGGTGCCGGTGCTTGATGGTGTCTTTGCAATTGGATCCTTGTGCTACTTCTTCATTGATGTTCTTTCTTATATTCTTAATTTGTAATCTTGTATTAGTGTATCGCATGTGATACCTAATCTGGACCTTGTATTATCATAGTTATATTTATTACTACATACCCTACGACATGTGTAGTCGATGTCAGTTTATGTATATGTCATGGATGTCCATGAGGATTGTATTTATTGTTATATTATGTTATTGTAATTTATAAGTTATGGAATCTTTTGTTGATGATTAGTGTTAGTTGTGTTTCATTCTTAAGTAATTCTACATCATGGAACCCTTGAGTATTGTAATCTGTGTTGGATATTTTTTTTCAATGTGAGTAAATGGTAATTGCTTCCGCACTGTTGTTTATCTTGTTTGATAACTTTTAAAAAAAAATTATTCACCAAACTTAGTAGCATGTTTAGGATTAAATTCTCTTGGGTTCTCTGGTGGGGCGTTACATGAACAAGTACTATGATCTCTATAATTATTTACAAAGATTAAATTTGGAAAATGCAGTAGTGAGACATACGATCCTAGTAGATAAGAAGTTTGACACAATTCATGGTAAGATACCTGATGAATTATTTGAGAAGGTGGTTAACAGGAAAAAGAGAGCAACAGAAGAAGACAATAAAATTAGAGAAAATTTTGTGAGAAAACTATGTGATGTCAGAGATGAAGACCATTTTAAGGAAATAATGAAAGAAATTAATACTCATTTGAGAACAAAGAGAAGAACTATGTAGATAATGGGAGGTAACTATGAAGAGATAAACAAAGAAACAGAGCAAGCAATAGTAAAGATAATGACATCTAGTGTTGGAAAACATTCTAGTGTAGTAGAGTTAGCAGTACAGGCTAAGGAAGTTGAGCATCAAAGGAGTCCCTCTCCACCTTCAATTAACATTGAAGATGAATCAATACATGTGAAAGGAACCAAGATCACATTGGACTATGATGATAATCCTTTTAAAAACCTAGAGAACATTGTTGAAAATTTGGCTCTAGAAGAACAAGAAAGATCTATAAAAGAAGGAAAGAAAGAAATAGGGATAGAGGAAGGAAAGAAAATAGAGAACCAAGCAAGTATAGAAATTCAAGGACAAGAAGAAGTCCCTAACAAAGATGAAATCAGACATACACCTGAGATTGCAAAGAAATCATAGATTGGATCAATATTTGAAAGCTTTGGGAAAGAAGTTGATGATGATGATCAAATAGAATTGATCACATCTCTAAATAAAATAATTCAAAAGAACAAGAAGGTGAAAAGCCTTGAAGGAGCATTGTTGGAAATAATAGAGAAGTTACAAAGTGTTGTGACTAACCAGATAGTAGAGGCAGATCCACTAGAAAGAGCTAAGAAAGTTATGAATGCATTTGATAATGAATTCACTAATCTATCAGATATAGCTAAAGTAAAGGTTCAGGCAGCCTATGAGGCGAAAATATTTCTTGATATAAATTAGAATATCAAAAATGATATTAACAATCTAGATGTTTGTATAAAAGACTTGAGAAGGAATTTGGACAAAGGTAAAACTTTGTACATTCAATGTACAAAATCTAAAAATCATGTATCTAAAGTAGTTGAGAAGATTAAGGCTAAAGAAGCAGACATTCAGTCAGATAAATCTTCTAGCCAGCCCTAATGTGAAGATATTGGATATTGAGAAAAGAATCAACAAAATAAATGATGAAATAAGGATTCTCAATGATGAAAAGAATAGGAAATTGAAAAGATTCTCTCTTCTAAGAGAGCACATTTCAATAAAGATAAACATTGTTGAAGAATAGTTGGAAGAATGTCTTTCATCAAAGACATCTTTTGAGAAGTTTAGTTTTGCAAACCTTCAAGTATGTGAGATCACATCTTATGGATTGTGTGCACTACTTAGTGTTGCAGATTCCATTAAGAAGACATGGGAGAAGGAGATAGAGAGCGTTAAAGTAAATTTTGCAGATTCTGTTGCAAGCCTACCGGCTCTTCAATCTTGAATCATGGTATACAACATTTTTAAACATAGTTTTTGACACTTTTTTTAATCATTTTTGTCAAAGGGAGAGAGATATATAGCAAAAAATTGATGTATATATGATAAGGAAGTATATTCTTAGGGGGAGTATAGGATATATATAAGATTTATGAAGTTATAAGGACAGTGAAGATATATTTTTTGTTATGGCCACATTTTGAGTTTTTGAAGTTTTGAGACTTAGCCAATTTTCTCATATGTTGCCACCAATTACAAAGGGGGAGATTGTTGGAAATTTGGCTGAGTTAGATATCTAGATGTTGTCATTATGGAAACATATAATCTATGTAAAGATCACATATGACAAAGAGCAAGTATGACAGAGCGCAGAGCAAAATTGTCTAAGTATAAAGCAGTATTTTCCCAGTGTACCCAGAGACAGTTTTGATTAGTGATGTTGATTAAAGTAAGTTCAATGCTTACACACTTTAACATAGATACTATGATGACTATTGAAGACTCACCTGAGAGTGCAAGTTTGTATGACATGTACGAAAGAAGTTATGGCATTTTTAATAGAGATAGTGTTAAGCTGACATGACAGTTATGAAGACAAAATTGGTAAAGAGTTAAGGGATTATTTTGTTTATCACAATAATGTCTTAATGATATAAAGGGATGACATCCTAGATTTTAACCCTTGGGTAAATATGTATTTTGTAATAAGCTTATGTGAAGCCGTTTGTAAGAGTTATTAGTCTTAATAACTTGTATAAATGTAAAGCATATGTAAATGCGAAAGTGTGAAAAAAAGAAAAAAGGATAGTAATTGTAATGCGAGCGAAAAGATATTGATGCGAAGTTGTGAAAGCAAAGCAAGAAGAATAAGGTTATGTACCTTGCCATTTTTTTAATCAGTAATCATTGTAAATTACTTGTTTGGGCAGTGGACTCATCTTGTAATCATATTTTGTACTACCAACTCTTAGTAGGGTTGAGGCTTCTAACAAGGCCTATAGTCCCTTAATTAGGACTGAGACACTATATGCATGTAACAGGCTCCTAACAGGGTCAACATCCTTAACAAGATACTTTTGATTAGTGAATCTTTGTGGGTATCATCCCCACCAGGGTTTTCCCTTGGCCAAGGTTTCCTTGAGAACAAATAATATGTTATGAGTTCATTTGCTTTATTGTTATGCATGTTCTTTAGTTTACTCTATTATGCATGTATAAAGATAGTCTATTATATCCATAATTGGGCAAAAGTAAAAGTTTGTAGAATACTGATTCACCCCCCCTCTCAGTATTCCCTATTTCTAACATAATTAAGTATACATAAACATTAAGCATAAACACAATGAAAACACACTTGAACACAACACCAATATTTTGGTTATGGGGAAACCCAAATAGGTAAAAACCCCAGTGGGAATTAACACCCACTAATAAACTGCACTAGTGTATAATGATCCTTGGTAGAAGATCTTACAACCCTGTTAGGAGTTGATCTTTACAATGTAATAAGTACAGTTACCTGGTCAAAAGTCAGACCCTGTTAGGAGTCTTTTATGATTGACCCTATTAGGGGTGAGGACACACTGTCTGAGAGATCACTGCTCAAAGGAGTGAAGGCTACAACCTTCTGAATAACAAATACACACTATATCTAGTTGTTGGTGAACTACAAGGTAGACCTATTGTCTTGATCAGTTCCAATGAATAACACACTATATCTTTTCTATCACATTGACCTCTTCTTGATGGCACAACACTTCGCACTCTTTGCTCTGTTCTAATCTTTTATCTCCATGCCATACTTCTAGCAATCACAAATGACCGACTATAAATATCTTCCTCTAAATGATATAATCAAGTCATCCTATTAGAACCACCTTGAAATCATATTAGAGAAATAATAACGCTCTCCAATAAAATCTCATTTGGCTCTACTAAGCATGCAACACAAATTGGGACATGTCCAAATCAATGTGTAGACGCACACTACACACTGTCAGCTCTACCAAATTAATTGATACTTTCTCCTCAAGCTAAATTACATCATGCACTCTTAACCAAACATTCTTAAGTCTTCTCTAATCACTAACCTAAGCATGCATACCGAAATGATAGGCAAAACTCTTGTACCAATATAATCTTTGTTGGCTCTTCTAGATAAACACATGAAACTGCAACTAGTGAATAAAGACTGCATAAATTTACTTATAATGCACATCAGACTCTATGTCCATGAATTTAACAACACTAACATGTCTCCATCACATATCTAAATGCTTAAGGCTCCATGATAACTATACGAACAATCACTCATAGAACACTACCTATAACTCTGTTAGGAACACTACTAACACAAGCTGCTATATAACTGTCTGTACTAACAATTAACCTCCATGTCCATAATATCAAGCTGATAACATGTCCATGATACATATACTCAAAGCTTATTGCATAAGTCTTCCACTCATGCTACTTACCATATGTTGTGATCAATGACAAACATATAGTTAGCACTGGCTTGTTGGAAAATCTCCAACACAAAGCTCCTTATAAAAAAACACCAAAAAAAATGCCAACAACAACAACAACAATCCCTTCAATAATTCCAATGTTAATAAACCTAAACCATTCTTATCCACTTATCAAAAAAGAAAATTTACCATTTTAGGTGAACCTTTGGAAAATGCATTAAGGACTTTGGTGGCCAATAAAATCATCACCCTACCTGAATCAAGGCCATATGAACCCCAAGTCAAGCCCAATTGGTGGAATGATTCTCATCATTGTGAATACCATCGCAAAAAAGGGCATAAAACACATGAATGCATGAAATTAAAATACCTTGTCCAAGATCTAATTGATGATGGAACCATAAAAGTGGAAGGGCCTCAAAATAATGAGGACCATATGGATTTTAAAAACCCTTTCCTAAACCATGATAAAGGGGAATCATCAAATACCAATCATAACAACAAAAGAGGTAATGAGAAGGTTAAATTTTCCCATACTTATGATAATACCATCAATACTCTAAGTGGTGATGAAAACACCATAAATGTGATTGTGGTAAAATAAAAGCCAAGGGAAGCAACATCTAATGTTGTAACTAGGGGGAAAACATCAAAGATCACTTTATTAGGAGGCACCCTAAGAATTATTTTACCTAATCAAACCTCATGTTCATCTTCGAAGAAATATAATTTGGTAGACCAATTGCAAAGAACCCCTACTCAAATCTCTATCCTAGAATTACTCAAGCTTTCACCAACTCATAAGGAGATTCTAGAAAAATCCCTAGTAGAGACCAATGTGCCTTTAAATTTAGATGCGGATAAATTCCAAAACATGGTAGGCCATATTGTTGCACCCCATTGTCTATCCTTTTTAGAACAAGATGATATGTCTTTAAACCACTTGAAAAATCTGCCTTTACATATAGAGGTCTTGATCCACAAGAATAGAGTGAAAAGAGTCCTCATTGATGGGGGAGCCGACCTAAATTTTTGTACCCTAAACTTGGTTAAAGCCTTAGGATTTTCTAAGGAAGCTATTGACCCAAAGAAAAAGATAACTATAAAAGCTTACGATGATGAAGAAAGAGCTTCCAAAGGTATCATAGTACTTCCCATCTGAGTTGGTCCAATGCAAAAGGAGACTTTTTTCCAAGTACTTGACCTAAAATTGACTTACAATATACTATTAAGAAGGCCATGGATCCATGAAATGCAGGCCATACCTTCAACTTATCACCAATGCCTCAAATTTCCCTATATGGGACAAGAAGTCATGGTAAGTGGGGATTCAAACCCTTTCCAATATTGTAATAACATGAAGCCTATTAATGACTTAGTCCCACATAATGAAAAAGGGTCTATCTCCCAAATAATAGAACAAGGGAAAAGTTCAAAAGATCTTCCATCTTTGAAAGGAAAAGAAAAGTAAGAAAAAGAAATTGTTGTTGAAAATAATCAAAGTCCTACTAAGTTGACTACATTGAAAAAAGGAAAAGAGAAGGTTAGTGAGGAAAGCGTTCATGAAGAACAAAAAGAAGACCAAGCAAGATCTATCCAAATTTACACCAAGGATGCCCATTATCAAAAGATAAATCACATTATGAAGAATTTTGAAAAGCAATTTCAAATCAAACAGAAAGGTGTGGGTGAATACTCATTATCTATGATGGATCTACCCTTATCTCCCAAATCCCATGGAAGACCATCCAATCTACCTCATAAATCCAATGACCACTTTGTGAGGCCAAGAAATTCTTCATCCATGGTTGAGGAAGATAATGAAATCTTAAACTGGCTATATAAAGATGAAGAATCAAGTGCACATGAAAAGCACATTCAAAACATAAGCATTCCCACTCATCAATATGGCAAAGGATTTTAAATAATTCATAAACTGGGATATACAGGACAAGGGCCTTTAGGTACAAGAAAATAAGGACTAATAGAACCTATTGGAATGTCATGGAGAGATAGTAAGGAAAAGACTAGATTAGGGTACCTAGAACAAGGGTACACTCAAAATAAACATCCCTTGATCTATGATCAAATCTTGCAACTAGGTTCCCAAAGTGATGAGGATTCAAAAAATTGGGAATGGGACTCATTGTCAAGTGAGTCATGTCAAGATAAAGAGGTTTATGTCATCCATACTTGTACTTCTAGCAAGGGAAAATAACAAGCCTCAGGATCAAATCAGAATCAAGCTTCAAGTTCTAGCCAAGAGGTCTTAGAAACTATGCCAAATCCAGAAGCTAAAGAAACTCAATGGGTAGGAGAGCCTTACATACCATCATGGATACCTACTATAGAGGGATCTAACCCTAGGTTTAACCCAAGAGATTTTTACCCATTAGAAACCAAGAGGATTCGAGTGATGCAGATTTTGGCCCTAGCTCTCTAGAGCATCTAGAAGAAGCACATATCATAGATTTAAGCGATACAATGTTCAAATCTTCAAATGAGGTCATTTCCTTAAACCCTATCTAATCAAACCAAAACTTCAATCCCTTGTCTCTTATCTATCTAGACCTAATGGAGTGGGATTCCATCAAACCCACCATCTTCCCCACATTCTTGAATGATAAATTGGTGTCCCAATACCTTAATGCAGTTGAGCCTTCTTCTACCATGGAATATCAGGAAGAAGAGACAAAGGGAAGAATTCAACCTTTCAGTTCAAAAAAAAGTGAAAAAAAAATTTTAAAAAAAAATGGAAAGAATCTAATGCTTAAAACCACATTGTGGCAACATTAAATAAAAAAGAAAAAGAAATAAAGAATGTTTTCAAAAAGCCAACAGAGGCACCTAAGGAAGAAAGGTTGGATACTTTTCTTGAGCACTATGAGAAAATATTACATATCCTGATTGAACCAATGGAAAAAGTAAAAATTGGGTCAGAATTAGAGCCAAGAATCATACACTTAGCAACATCCCTATCTAATAAACAAAGAAGGGATTTCATGAAATTCTTCAAAGTGAAACAAATCAATTTTGCATGGTCATACAATGATATGCCCGGATTAGATCCAAATTTAATCATGCAACAATTTGAATATCAGAGGAGTGAGACCACTCAAGAAGAAATTGAGAAAGATGCATCCACACATAGCATTGCTTGTGAAAGTGGAGTTAGCAAAATTGCTGAAAGTAGGGTTTATAAGAGCCATTGGTTATACCGAATGGATTTCAAATATTGTACATGTTTCCAAAGAAGATAAGTCTATCAGAATTTGCATGGACTTTAGGGATCTCAATCTTGCATGTCCTAAAGATGATTTTCCTCTACCAAGCATAGACGCCATCATTGATCTAACAATAGGACATTCCATGTTCTCACTTATGGATGGGTTTAGTGATTATAATGAAATTAAGATAACACCTGCGGATCAAGACAAAATGGAATTTACATGCACGTGGGGGACATTCTACTGGAATGTTATGCCTTTTGGTCTCAAGAATGCTGGAGTGACCTATCAAAGAGCCATGACAACCATATTTCATGAAATAATTCACAAGTTTCTAGAAGACTATGTAGATGATATACTTGCAAAATCCCACTCAAGGGAGGAACATCTACCCATCTTAGAAAAGATATTTGTAAGATTGGAGCAATTCAATGTAAGGTTAAATCCAAAGAAATGTGCATTCGGTGTACAATCAGGAAAGCTATTAGGATACATATTTTTCATCAAAGGAATAGAAGTAGAACCTACCAAAGTAAAGGTAATCATGGAAATGGACGCACCTTGAAACATTAGTCAAATGAGATCGCTGCAAGGCAGGATTCAATCCATCAGGAGGTTCATCTCTCAATTAGCAGAAAAGTTTCATAATTTCACTCAACTCCTTCACAAGGACACAATTTTCAAATGGGATGAGAAATGTGAAGAAGCATTCACCTTATTGAAGAAGTACCTAATGAATCCTCCAACTTTGATGCCACCAATTAGAGGAAATCCCTTAATTTTATACATCTCAGTGACATAATATGCATTAGGGGCACTCTTGGCTCAAGAGGATGAAGCTGGAAATTAAAAGGCCATATACTACATAAGAAGAACATTGGTGAAGTACGAGTTGAATTACACCTTCATTGAAAGAGAATGTATGGCTGTAGTTTTTTCTTCCAAAAAATTATGCCATTATATGTTATCTCACAAAATTTGACTCATTGCAAAGATTGATCCTTTGAAATACCTTCTTAACAAAACAACATTAAATGGAAGATTGGCAAAATGGGTCATGGTATTAAGTGATTTTGACATAGAGTATGTTGACTGAAAATCTATCAAAGGCCAAGTAATAGCTGATCAATTGGTGAAATCACCTTTACAAGATGAACATCCAATCCAAGTAGAATTTCTTGATTCTAAAATTATTAATGTTGAAGCAAAGACATAGAAATTGTATTTTGATGGTTCCTATACACAACATGGATCAGGAGTAGGGATTTTATTGATTACTCCTCAAGGGTCCACAATTGCAAAATCATAAAAATTTCTATTCTCGTGCACAGATAACATAGCTGAGTTTGAAGCATTGGTCATTGACATAAAGTTGGCATTAGAATGGAAATTAACAGAGCTACAAATCTATGGAGATTCCCAACTAGTTATTAATCAAATAAATGACGAGTATCAAACTAAAGATGATAAGTTGATACCATACGAGAACATGATTGAAAATCTCAAGAAATACTTTATTCTAATCACATTTGAGCAAGTACTGAGGGATATGAATAAAGTAGCATATGTAATGGCTACTTTGGCATCACTTCTCCAAATACCTGATCAAAGTTCCCTATATGAATTTCTAGTAGTGGAAGTTGAGAAACCCACATTTAACCCTTCCCATCCTCACACCATTTGCTTACTAATGGGACATGAATCACCTTGGTATGGAGCCATTTACACCTATGTAAAAGACCAAATCTTACCCATAGACCAAACCAAAAATCAAAAGAAAAGCTTTATCCGACAAGCCTCTCACTACACCTTGATATCTAACACATTGTATCGCAAGAGTTTAGATGGAATTATTCTAAGGTGTCTAGAGAAAGAGGAATAAGCCATATCCTTACAAGAGATTCATGAGGGAATTTGTGGGTTGCATTCAAATGGTTTAAACCTAGCTAAGAAACCCCTTAGGATAGGATATTTTTGGCCTTCTATGGAAAAAGATGCTTGTCACTTTACAAAAACTTGTCGTAAATGTTAGTAGCATGGAACTTGATCCATATACCAGAAAAAGAGCTTCATATTATGACTACACCTTGGCCCTTTTATCAATGGGGTTTGGATTTTTTAGATATGATTTATCCACCATCTTCAAATGGTCATAAATTTATCATTATTGCGACGAAGTATTTTACCAAATGGGTGGAAGCTGTACCCTTATCCACTGCCACAAGAAAGAAAATATCCTTTTTCATATTAAATCACATAATATGTAGATATGGTGTTCCTCATGCCATCATAATGGGTAATGCAAAACATTTCAAGAACAAGGAATTGAAAGAACTATGCACAAAATTTCATGTGGTACACCACTCATCCTCGATATACTGCCCATAAGGTAATGGACAAGCAAAGGCTACAAAAAAGAACATCTTAAAAATATTGAAGAGAACTGTGGATAATTCAGGTAGATATTGGCACATTCAAATAAACCCTACTCTATGGGCTTATAAGACAAGTATCAAAATGCCAACATGAGCTACACCATTTTAGCTAGTTTATTGGGCACAAGCAGTTTTACCTTTGGAGGTATAAATTCCATCTTTAAGAATCTCATTGCATGGGTTACTAAGTGAAGAAGACTATAGGGTGGCTAAGTTGCACGAACTAGAGCTATTAGATGAAAGACAACTACAAGCTTTTGACCAATTAAAAGTGTATTAGAATCAAATGTCAAAGAATTATAACAAGCACATAAAATCAAGGACATTCCAAATAGGTGATCTAGTGTTGCGAGAAAACCCCAAAAATCAAGCAGAGAGAGAAAAGAAAGGAAAATGGGAAGAAAACTGGTTAGGACCTTTTGTGATTACTTTGTCTTTTGGGACATGCACCTATAAACTAGCTGATTGTGAAGGAGAAGAGTTGCAAGAACCTATAAATAGTATACACCTGAAAGGGTTCTACACATGAAGTAGACAAAAGGGTATAAGGAAAAAGAGTGTCAGAGAAATCAGGGAAAAGAGAATCCTATTTATTGTACATAGTCAAAAGAGATCTTGAAAATATCAAAAACATTGAAAAACATAAAAGAGAAAACAAATCAGAAAAGAAAAAAAGATAAAAAATAGAGGAAAATTGAGCCAGAAGAAAGCTAAAAACATTCAGAAATGATCCTAAAAAAGATGTTGGCTTGGTGAAAACCTAGCAAATAGGCACCTTGGTAGCAAAAAAAGGAAAAAGCTTGAAAAATAGAAAAAGAGAAAATTCATTCAATTGGTGAAAACCTGGCAAACAGGCACCATTGAAAGTCCAGGTCAGTCTCATACCTAGTGGTCATCCTTGTAAATATTGCATTCACCAAAATTTGTATATATTGCATAATAAAACCCCACAGTTGCATTTACAAGTACCTAAAGATGTCATCACCTAATCTGCAAATTGTCTCAAGTCCAACAAACACACTTACATCAAACTAGGGGAAAATATACTCTAAAGGAGGAGGGATTCATAAAAGAAAACATCAATCTGACACCAAATCAATTCATCAAAGCACAAGTGAAACACTTACCCAATTAGTCTCAATCCTAATCTAAACATCAGTCAAACAAATGCAAAGTTTTGATCCAAGATCTCACAAAGACCTTATCTTCATTAGGATTAAAAATATGAAATGGATAGAACTATACTTAAATTATGGATTTGAATAACGATGCAAATTTTTTCTAAGTGTTGACTTGATTGATGAAATCATGTCTTTCTAGTGAATCAATGAAAATTTTTAAACTAGACAAGCTATGATGAAAGCATGATATTTTATTGGTTTCTGAATGATTGTCTTAAGGTCAAAGTTTTAAAGTATGTATTATTTATCTATGGATATGGTCATCAAAGAATCATTGAGGAAATGTACATATGGAAAAAATGAGATCTTTGTTTGTTTACGCAACATGATACATTGGATATTTTGATGTTAAATATCATAATACAAAAATCCACTTGCAACATAGAATTTGACAAAATCAGTGTTCATACTCTCATGATTGATTTCAATCAGTGATAGTTGTACCAAGAATGGGAAAGCAACAAAGGGGAAAGGAAATAAGTATTCATATCATCATGGTTGAACTAGTGGTGGTTGTACTAATTTCAGGGTTTCAAAACTGGTGAATGATGAATATAAGCTCCTAAATTTTTGAATAGTGTCAGCTAGCTGCATACATCCTAGATTAAATGCATTTAAGGTATTTTCCTTTCTTAGTTTGAAAACATATTTGAAAAAAGAGAAAAATAAAAGGGGGTGGAGTTAAATCAAAAATCAAAAATCAAAAATCAAATGTTCATCAAAAACTTTATGTGATAGAGTGTGTTGGAAATCAAAAATCACAAACAAAGGTACCTTGCATTAGATAATTTACATTTAAATCATGTCACATTTAATTTCATATTAGTCATTGTTAGGAATGAATGCTAAATATATCCTATGGGAGTATTGACAGCCATTCTGTAGCAGTTGTTGTTGCATTCATGACTATGATTGTCATTGATGTCAACATAGCGATCTACTGAAGATTAGCAGAGGAGCAGACAACGTTTGAATTAGCGCACATGGGATATTGTAGATAGAGCTATGAGATGTTGAGGATTTACTCTTTGATATGTTATATGTTCATGGTTAAGAATCTTTACAGTAATTCTTTTATTCATGAAAGTTATGAGCATTTTGGTGGAAGCAGTATTCAGGCAGTGTTCCTGAGTAGCGGTTTGTGGAAATCGGATGATATCTCCTAATCAGGATGGAATCTAGTTTTGTGTAGTTAGAGGAAATTTTAAGACACATAGTTAGTGACGTGGATGACAATGCAAACTTAGAGGTCACGTGAGGGAATAATTATTCTAATTGAAAGCTGACAATTTTGTGTAATTTTTGATGTAGCGTGTGGAAACTTTTATTTTGTAATTAGATGCCAACTCATTTGTAATTACTTGAGTGTGGTATAAAGTAAGGAATTTTTTTCCTTGTTGTAATGGTTGTGATAAAAATTATGATGAATTTAATGAAGTTGTGAAAGTGAATTTATGAAGGAAGACATGCAAGGTACAAAGATCTGAAATTGAGATCTGGTGTAGCAGTGAGTGTGGTTTGGCATAGTCAGAGAAGAGGTAACATGTTGTTGAGATCAGTAATGATTTGATATTATTCTATTGAAAAATCTAGAGATTAGTTGGATAGTGTGTTCAGTGATCTTTCCATTGAAGTTGTTTGGGCAATGGGTCCTTCTGTCTTCCATAACTCCTAACAGGGTTAGAATCTTTTAGCAGGGATTCAAAATCTCCTAATAGGTATTCACATGTACTGAATGTATTTCGTAAGACTCCTAATAGAGTCCATCATTTCACAAGGAATATTCATATTAGTGCATCTTTTTTGGGCATCATTCCCACCTGGGTTTACTCTTTGATCAAGAGGTTCCCTAGTCAACATATCTTGTGTCATTGTGTCATTGTGTATGAATATCTTTCTATGGCTGTTAATTACATTGCTTATATGGTTAAATGCTGTTGAAGTTGATAAAGGTTATAATTATTAGATAACTAATTCACACCCCTCTCTTAGTTATCTTGGTGGACTTTACTTTCTAAAAATTAGTATCAGAGCAGTAGGTCCTTGAAATAAACATTTAGCAGCTTAAGGAGATCCATGGCAAATTTTAGGAAAGAAAGCCCTAAGTTTGATGGAGTAAATTTTGATAGCTGAAAAGAAAGGATGAAGACACATCTACTGTGTTTAGGACTAGGTTATTGTTTGATTACAAAGAATGAGAAGACTATCATTGATGAGGAAAATATTGAAACATGTTCTAGTGATGAAAGAGATCTATTCATGTGTTACATACTTTCCAGAGAAGCACTTTTGACAACCCTTCCAGAGAATGAGTACAATTAGGTAAAAAGTTTGAAAACATCTCATGAAATTTGGAAAGCTTTACACTCTACTTTTTAAGGTGATGAACATGCAAAGAAGGTTAGATTACATAACTGGATATGTGCATTTGAAGATATAAGAATGATGGAAGATGAATCTGTTAGAAGCTATATTGGTAGAATGTTAGAAATTGTTGCAGGCATAAAAGCTTGTGGAGGAACAAAGACAGAAAATGAAGTAATATAGAAAATTTTGAGGACATTGACTCCTGTGTTTCAGTAGACAACATAGATGATTGAACAAGTTATACCTTGTACTATGAACTTTACAAGAGAGACTCTTCTTGGAAGATTGGAAGCAGCAGAAATGAACCTGAGGTTATCAGGAGACTTTCCTAGAATGGAGACAACATTCAGTGCTCTTAATGTTCACCCTACTTTGTCAAGAAGCATCAATTTGAGTAGAGATTATGTTGGTAGCAACAGATCTAGAAATGAAGAAGACATGAAGATTGAAGAAGGTATTGCCTTACTTGTGAAGAGAGAACTAGACGGTAAGAAATTTTTTAAATGTTGAACTTGTCAAGAATATGGTCATTTTGCATCTAAATGTCCCAAGAGAGTTAAAAAGTATAGAAATAATTTCAAGCCTAGAAGATCTAAGGAATGTTATTATGCTAATGATGAAGATCTTGAAGCTAGTATGGAGATAATTCTAAGTGAAAGTGATACTGAGAATAATGATGACATAGGATTTGTAGCAATTAAAGAAGAAAATTCTAAAATAGATGTTAAGGAAGAAAAAGCCCTAATTTCTCAAGTTGAAAAGAAAGTTGATTGGATTATAGATAGTGGTTGTTCACATCATATGATTGGAGACAAGAAAAAGTTCATAAAGTTTAACAATTATGATGGAGGAGTTGTTAGAGTTGGAAACAATGCACCTTGTTTGATTAAAGGTATAAGATCTATTACTCTTGATGGGAAAACTAATACTGATGATGTTTACTTTGTGGATGGTTTGAAACATAATATTTTAAGTGTTGGATAGTTAGTTGATAAGGGATATCAAGTTTGGTTTACTGAGAAAACTTGTGTGATAAAAGATAAAGATGGAAATTTGATTGGAACTGGATCTAGAACTAGAGGTAATGTATTTAAGTTGAATCCTACTGAGATGACATGTTTGATTACTAAGATTGATGATAGTTGGTTATGGCATAGAATATTTTGTCATCTAAATTTTGATAACATTGTGAAAATAAGTACTTCACTTGCAGTAAGAGATTTGCTTCAAATTATGAAGCCTACTAACATGATTTGCAAGGAATGTGTGATGGCTAAACAGAAGAGAATTTTATTTTCTAGTAAGAAGTTTACATCTGCAAAGAAGTTGGAGAATGTTAATACAGACTTGAACGGTCCTACCAGGACTAGAGGATTCTATGGAGAAAGGTATTTTATGATTCTTGTTGATGATTTTACAAGAATGATGTGGATTACATTTCTTAAAGAAAAGTTTGAAGCATTTGATAAGTTTAAGATCATTAAGAATAAAGTTGATAATGAATCTGGAATGAAGATTAAATGTTTGAGATCTGATAGAGGTGGAGAATTTACTTCTAGAGAGTTTAACACCTTTTGTGAAGTGAATGGTATTAAGAGACAGTTTCTTGCCCCTAGGACACCTGAACAAAATGGTATTGTAGAAAGAAGAAATAGATCAGTGACTGAAGCAACAAGAGCTATGTTATTTGACAATGATTTGGTGAAGATATTCTGGAGAGAAGTAGTGAACACAACAATATATACAATGAACAGAGTACAAATCAAAGTAGAAACAGACAAGACACCCATGAATTATGGTTTGGACATGCACCTTCAGTTAAGTATTTTAGAATTTTTAGAAGCAAATATTATATAAAGAGAGATGATGATATTGGAAAGTTTGATCCTAGAAGTGATGAATGTATATTTCTTGGATATTCTTGAAAAGAAAAGCCTATAGATGTTATAACAAGAGAACTAAGACTATTGTTGAGAGCACAAATGTTAAGGTTGTTGAAAAGTTCAAAATTTAGGAAAGAATGCTTGATTATGAATCTAATGAAGGAACTCATCCTAAACTTAACACCGAAACTACTAAATTATTCTATGAAACTGACAGTGACTTATTGAATGAAAGCCACAGTGAAATCATTGAAGAACCGACACCTGAAGTGAGATTTGAGACAGTGACACCTAACAGGAACTTATCAAGGAATCATCCTATTGAGCAGATTATTGGAAGCATTGATAGAGGAGTTCTAACTCGAAATAAGGTACAAGAACATGTATGTTTGATTTCTCAAGTTGAACCTATATCTACTAGTGAAGCTTGTGAAGATGAATATTGGATTAAAGCTATGAAAGAAGAACTAGATTAGACTAAAAAGAACAAGACATGGGAATTGATCCCTAGACCTAAAGATAAGAATGTTATTGGAACTAAATGGGTATTCAGAAACAAGATGAATGAACAAGGAGAAGTAGTAAGAAACAAAGCAAGATTGGTATGCAAGGGATATTCACAGCAAGAAGGAATTGACTATGAAGAAACTTTTGCACCAATAGCAAGAATTGAAGCAGTAAGAATGTTTTTGGCCTATGCAGCTTTTAAGAAATTCAAAGTATATTAGATGGATGCGAAGTCAACATTTTTGAATGGCGAATTGGAAGAAGAAGTCTACATTGAGTAGCCTGAAGGTTTTCCTTTGACTTAGGAAGGAGACATGGTGTGTAAACTAAAGAAAGCCTTATATGGACTAAAGCAAGCACCTAGAACTTGGTATGAAAGATTGGATAAGTATTTGTTAAAATTGGGATTTACAAAAGGAATAGCTGACAGAAATCTGTATACAAAAGAAATTGAAAATGGTTTGTTGATTATAGGTTTTTTTGTTGATGACATTATTTTTGGAGGAGAAGATGAAGCTAGTGATAAATTTGCTGATGAAATGAAGACTGAATTTGAAATGAGTATGATTGGTGAAATGAAATACTTTTTGGGATTACAAATAACACAAAATAGTGATGGTATCTTTGTAAGCCAAACAAAGTACTTGAATGATTTACTAAAGAGATTTGGAATGGAGAACTGTAAACCAGTTGGAACACCTATGGTAACTAGACATAAATTATCTAGCACAGATGAGACTCCTATAGTTGAAAAGAAGAAGTACAAATCAATGATTGGAGGACTATAGTACTTGACACATACGAGACCTGATATAGCACATTTAGTTGGAATTGTAGCAAGATTTCAAGCTGAACCTAGTTAATCACATTATGTAGCAGTAAAGAGGATACTGAGATATTTAAGAGGCACAATGGACTATGGATTGTGGTATGAAAATTTTGATGATTTTACCTTATGTGCATATACAGATGTTGATTAGGGAGGTAGCGTTGATGATAAAAAGAGCACCAGTGGTGGAGCATTTTTCCTTGGAGGAAGATTGGTTTCTTGGCTAAGCAAGAAGCAAAATTGTATTTCACAGAGCACAGTAGAAGCAGAATATGTAGCAGTAGAAAACAATTGTAACCAGATAATTTAGATGAAGTAGATGCTAAAGAATATTGGAATAAAGTTTGTTGAACCTATTGTTATACATTGTGATAACACCAGCATAGTCAGTATGTCTAAGAAACCTATATTACATTCTAAGACAAAGCATATAGAGATTAAGTATCATGTAGTAAGAGAGAAAGTTGCAGAGAAAGAAGTTAGACTTGAGTACATAAGCACAAAGGAGTAGATAATAGATATATTTACAAATCCTTTGCCTAAGGATACATTTGAGTATCTAAGAGGTATGCTTGGGGTTATGCCCCAGCCTACTTTTGAGACCTGATGCAAACTGTTGCATCCATCTAGTGGTATATGAGCCTTATCTTTCTTCTAGACTGGATGTTGGTACTTCCTCTATGGGGGAGTATATGTATTTGAGCTGAGTCATGAGGACTCTAGTGAATGTATTTTCTGAACAGTGTCTTTTGACATTAGAGTTGTTATTGACATAATGAGGAAATTTCTATCATTGATGTCAATGGGGGAGAAGTGTACATGAATATCCATTTTTACCATCTATTGGAGAGAACTGAATAGGAAAATGAAGCGTGATTTGATTGATGAAGAGGACTTGAAGTATTTTTCAGAGTAGCAGTGTTGCAATGTTGGATTCATGGAACATTGGATGTTTTTCATCTATGTTGCCATGAATGAAAGTGGGGGAGATTGTTAGGAATGAATGCTAAATATATCCTATGGGATTATTGGTAGCCATTCTATAGCAGTTGTTGTTGCATTCATGACTATGATTGTCATTGATGTCAACACAGTGATCTACTAAAGATTAGTAGAGGAGCAGACAGAGTTTGAATTAGCGCGTGTGGAATATTGTACATAGAGCTATGAGATGTTGAGGATTTACTATTTGATATGTTATATGTTCATGGTTAAGAGCACAGATAGTAATTGTTTTATTCATGAAAGTTATGAGCATTTTGGTGGAAGTAGTATTCAGGCAGTGTTCCTAAGTAGCGGTTTGTGGAAATCGGATGATATCTCCTAATCAGGATGGAATCTAGTTTTTCATAGTTAGAGGGAAGTTTAAGAAACATTATTAGTGATGTGGATGATAGCACAAACTTCGAGGTCATATGAGTGAAGAATTATTCTAATTGGAAGCTGACAGTTTTGTGTAATTTTTGATGTAGCATGTGGAAAATTTTATTTTGTAATTGGATGCCGACTCATTTGTAATTACTTGAGTGTTGTATAAAGGAAGGAATGTTTTTCCTTGTTGTAATGGTTTTGATAAAAATTATGATGAAGTGAATGAAGTTGTGAAAGCGAATTTGTGAAGGAAGACATGCGAGGTACATATATCTGGTGTAGCAGTGAGTGCGGTTTGGCACAGTCAGAGAAGATGTAACATGTTGTTGAGATTAGTAATGATTTGATATTATTTTGTTGAATAATCTAGAGATTAGTTGGATAGTGTGTTCAGTGATCTTTCCATTGAAGCTATTTGGGTAGTGGGTCCTTCTATCTTCCATAACTCCTAACAGGGTTAGAATCTTTTAGTAGGGATTCAAAATCTCCTAACAGGGATTCACATGTACTGAATGTATTTCATAAGACTCCTAATAGAGTCCATCCTTTCACAAGGAATATTCATATTAGTGCATCTTTTGTGGGCATCATTCCCACCGGGGTTTACTCTTTGATCAAGATGTTCCCTAGTCAACATATCTTGTGTCATTGTGTTATTGTGTATGAATATATTTCTATGGTTGTTAATTACATTGCTTATATGGTTAAATGTTGTTGAGGTTGATAAAGGTTATAATTATTAGATAAGTGATTCACCCCCCCCCCCCTCTTAGTTATCTTGGTGGACTTTACTTTCTAACATTCATTATGATCTTGCATTCATTTAGAGCATTAATTTTAGGTCATTTAGATTCATTGCATTAGGTTTCATTCATTTAAAAACATTATCATCATAGTTACATATCATTAAATTTATTTTAAAATTGCATCTGCATTAGTTTACATACGTATCTTATCATATCATTAACTTCCATTAAGATTGCATTGCATTAGTTTGCATTCATTTTAATTATCATCTTATAGTTGCATTAATCACCTCATTAGGACTTTATTACTTGCATTCCATTAAGTTCATTGCATTTACATCATCACCATTAATTCATGTATTATTTACATCATTTACCATAACATCCATCATCAATCATTAAAACATCAAGATCCATACATCCATCATATTTTACATCTCATTTGCATCCATCACATTATATTGTATTACATTGTATACATCCATAACGCCAAATAAATGGATCCATAAATATCATCACATAGCATTAATCAGTAAACCATTAAATATCATCATCATATATCATAAACATTAAACTACATATTATATGCATCCATCTATTTTATTTAATAAGTAAGACAATGATTTAAGCATACATAGACATGTGCATTCATATCATAAATTGCATTTGAAAACACATAAAAATAAAGCATAGAGAAATATAATCATGTAGATTAGAAGATCATACCAACCACCTGTAAAAATACGTCCAACTCATGATGACATCATATAAAGTAAATCTATCAATAAGTATCAAAGTCCATAATATCATAAAAGTCCATCACTATATGGGAATCAAAGTCCACCAAAGCATAACAAGTATGAAATCATAAACAACATCAACTGATAAAATAATGTGAGTTGAATGTCTCAAGATAAAAAATGAATCATCATAATGTACATCAACAAATGAATAATCATATCATAATCTCAACTACCAGAACCATCGGCACCATCAGGACTAGGATCAGTATTAGGAGCTCTACTCGAGCTAGCCTATAACCCGTACTGACTCATGGAAGCCATGAAGGTCTGCATCATACTACCCAGCTAACTGACCTTTTGTCTAATATCTAATACATCAGACTGTAACATCCGAACATTAGTAGCAGATGTTGGAGCCTCTATAGGAGGAGCCTGAGCAGGTGGAGCCCGTGGGGGAGCCTGTAGAGGAGCCTGTGGTGGATCCATAGAAGAAGATGGAAGAACATAAGAAGATGAAACAAAAGAAGATGGCATGGAAGAAGAAGAAGGAGCATGTGCAAGAGGAGCCTATGGAGTTGGAGGTGCCTAAGGACCCTGTGCTTGATCTAACAAAATCTGTGCAACCTGTGCATCCACATTAGTAATGATCTGTGCACCAACCTACCTATAAAATCACACCCAATGCTAGCCCCATCTAGCCAATCTATCCACACCCACCTGATGTAGGGCTTTGTAAGGTCCACCCCTCATGCGTACACCACCTCTGGGAGGAATAGGAGCAACAATAATAACATGTATAACGACCTTGCCCCCTCTATCACTTGGTCATCCTTGTCATCCCTGACCACCACCACCATTGCCATCCCCACCATCATCATCAGATGCCTCCTTGATCCCTAGCACTCGCTCAGTTGGATCTATAAATCTTGGAAAAGGGTTCAGAGCGAACCACTGTGCATACTCATCAGTCATACCTGCATCTACTATGTGGTTGCATATCTCATGCAAGGTGGCACAACTACAATTCCTCATCATGAGCTATGTGATAATCAATCTGAGGGCCCCATAAGGACCTCTTGACCTGTACTCAAGGATATAGAGCCAATAACTATGGCTTCACCTAAATGCAGCCAAACTAGCATAGAACCCTCAAAAATTAGAATCTCTCAATAATCAAGGGCATCCACCCTATCATCCAGTAAGGCACACACATAAATGGAAACTTAGTTGCATCCTCAGGCTAGGCCTCACAACCAATATAGGGTCACAAAATGACCTAATTGATATCATCAATAATATGGCGCCAGTAGTCTAACTTGCCGAAATGGGCCTGCACCACCATACCCTCGTACATACAAGAAAATGGCCAACCTTGATCACGGTGTTGAATTGATATAGGACGAGTAAGATCGATGTACACCCATGTCCATAATTGCAGTAGGATCACTGCAGCAGAAAGAGTGGCCCCACATTGATAAACCACATCATGTAGCTCATTATATAACTGAGCTAAGACACGCGAGCCCCAATCAAATCTATGAGGCTGTGCAATCATGTCCTCCAGGATCCTCCCCTAACCAATGACAAATCTATGACCTCACCGATCAGGAGCAAGGAAATCACTGACAAGAGAACCCAAAACTGTAGGAAGAACATGAAAAGATGGAAACTATTCCCACTGAGTACTCTCATCCCCAATCGTGGGGTCTGCAAACAACCACCTACATACGGTCCCATCATAGACCTAGTCATAATATATCAACTCCCCATGAGAAGAGATACGAAGCAACCGATACACATCCTTGGGAGTGATGGTCATCTCCCCCATCAGAAAGTGAAAGGTATTATGGTCTTAGTGCCACCGCTCTGCCATAGTTGTAAGTAAACCCTAATTCATGCAAAATCAAGGGAGAGAAAGAAGGAACAACAAACCAAATTTTCCAATGACTCGATGCTCAAGATCGCTGAAGTCATCAATCATGCTAAATGGCAATGGGTACAAGCCATAGACACTGAGATTTTTAAGCTTGTCCTGCAAAGGCAAGTTTAAACGCATCAAAAATCAAAATTATTACATATTGGATCATCTTAAGTCAATCGAACAATCAAACCTAAACAAACCACAATCAATTTTCCTGATTCTACTTAGAGAGGATAGAAAATTTATCATCATCCACCATCTAAATCAAGATTGACCATCAAACATTCAATATGACATGACTAGAACTGACATCATATGACTCGCTATCAACCAAACTTGATACCTAAGCCAATCAATTGATTGACGACACCAGACGGATCAGAAAACTAACTCAGAAGCTTGCAGATTTGACCAAATAGGGTACACGGGCTATTTTATTACTTAAAAGCGTTGAAAATCAAAAGCACCGTTTAAAATATCAAATGTGCTGCATAAATTATCAAACATGCTACAACAATGTGTACGCACTAAAAAACTTAGTACGTACTACAGGAAACCCTTGTACGCATTGCTAAAATAATCAAAAGCGTAATTAAAATTATACGCGCTATAGGAAATGGCACTTACGAATTGTGCCCTAAGTTCTAACATTTGTACGGGCTATTGAAAATGGTGTACACGCTGCAAAAAATTGCAGATGCACTTTAAAAAGGTTGTACACACTGCTAAAACTAGTGTACGCACTATTTTTATTTGAAAAAGAAAAATATATCATTTTTTAATTAAAATATCTAATTTTTTTCAAATTAAATGCAAAATCTGACAAAGCAGGTTGTCAGAGTACATATCGAAGGTCCGTAGCCAGGTGGATGCAAATAACAATGACCTCACTTGAACCTATGTTCGTGAATCATGATCACCATCGTCAAAAGGCTCAGAGGGGGGTTAGAATGAAAAGTGAAAAGGGAAGGTAAAAATGAATAGTAAAAAGACCTTTTACCCCTATATATAGCCCAGTTTCACCTAAAAGAGGAATTTTTGACCAGAAAATGACCAAGGACCTAAAATTTTCACCCATTCAGCCAAATTGGGGGCATTTGTCATCACAACATCATAATTACATTATCAAAAGTAAAATTGAAAATCATTATTAATTGAACTCATTTAACACAAATCAATTAAAAATGCAATATCCTTCACCTAGAGAAAATTTCATTTCATTTCTGAGGGGGCATACACTCTGACAATTAGGACCAACATCATAATCAATAAATCAGGGGTAACACCATCAAATCAAAGCTTAATCTTTTATCAAATTTTTTTTTGTTTATCAATTGAAAGGGGCATCAAACATCAAATCAGAACAAATCAAGCATCATATTAGACAACCTATCACCAGATCGAACATTAAGGACTTCAAATCAATCAAAACTACATCTATCCTATCATCAAAATCTATATCTTCTATCAAGCATCGAATCGGACCTCAATTTTAATTAGGACTTCACATCAAAATGATTAGGGCATTCATTGAAGCAATACACTTCGTACATCGATTCAAAGAGGGGCATTTGTAATCACCTAAAAATGGACAATGTTAATTTATGTGAGTAACCAAGGAAAAATCAATGCAATCAAATCAAATTAAGCTAAAATCAAAGAAAAATTGCAATCAAGCCATAATCCAAATATAATTGAAAATCAAAATCCATTAAATCAATTTAAATCAAATAAATCCTAATAAATCAATTAATTGTGCAATTAATCTAATTAATTTCATAGTTCATTTAATTTCTTTATGAACATTCATGGAAAGCATGCCTTTGAAAATAAGAACTAAAGTTTTCTCATAAATGTAAAGAAAATTCAATTTTTCTTTTTAAGAAAAAGTACCAAGGATTGAAACTCCGCTGTATAAAAAACCAACATCATTTTAGGGGATACCTTTTCTGGCATGATCAATGAGTCAATGCACTTGATTCGAGCATTTGCATGTTTTCTCTTAGTAGAGTATTGAGGCTATTATTTGTACACATGTGTTGCTATGTTGACATCATCATAAAATATCTCATTAAACCATAATATGGCATCAACATTTTATTTTGTCGCTTATCTAGGAAATAATTGTTGGAAATATATGTTTACATTGTTATTATCTAGTTGTCATTGATCTCAAACACTATGGTCTAGAGGTATTTGTGATGCAGGGAAAAGGTCAAGAGGGGCTAAAGGATGGCACACCTTAATGATCCAAGCCTGCTCAACACACGCAGAAATAAATAACAACAAGAGTGAGAGAGAGAATGCCAGATCTTTCATATATTTTCATCAAAAGAAATCATACATGTCGTGCTGTAAGGCCTTCCCGATTACGCCCTAATATTACTATGAATTACATAGGTCCTTAAACATGCCAGGATCTATCACAAATCTCCAATCTAATGTCTACTATCTTCTTCCCCCAAAAACTACCCCTAAACTACCACCAAACAACTACATTTATACAAGAGGCTATCGAATTGAGTCAGCCTTAAGATCCATAATCAATGGAAAAAATGATCAGATCTAGGACCACATGCTTCCCAATGATGGATTCCAACATTAAATCCATGATCCAATATAAATGCACAAGTCGGCCACAACAGAAACTAAAACTAAACCCGTCGGTGAGCAAGTAAAACTGAGCAGTAGGCAAGCAATGCCGAGCGCCAGTGAAACAACCGACCACCCAGGAGATAACCGACCACACTCAATAATCAAAGGAAACTAACCAACTACTGACCAACTCAGTCAAAGAGGAAAATGAGCAACACAGAATAACTCAAACATATTTTTGGTGACAAAGGATTGCCAAAGACCCAAGATGCTCCTGCATCAGACACCTGGGGTTATTTTGAAATGATTCTCCAAATCATTTGGTAGGTATGATCTGAGCTACATCCAACTCAGACTATGATATCCAAGAACTATCCTCCATCGGTGTATCTTTCCACATTACTAGATATTCCATGTACTATTTTCCTCTGGTGCTTTTTCCAACTCTTTCCTTCAAAATCCATTCCACTTCTTCATTCTGCTTCTTAGGATACTCTGTCGGTACTGTCATTTCCTCAGCAGGTTCATGATACTCATACAAATCAGCAATGTTGAAAATAGGTGATATATCCATGTCATCAGGTAACTCAATCTCATATGCATTTCTACTATCAAATTTCTTCAAAATCTTGCAAGGTCAAAACTTCTTCATCTTCAGTTTTCCATATGTCCCAACAGGAAATCGACCTTTCTTAAAATGAACCATCACTTCATCATCAACATCAAAAGTTTTATGTCTTCTTGATCTATCTTCTCTATCTTTATATTTTTTATTATTGTCTTCTAGCTTCAGCTTCACATCTTCACGCAATGTCTTCATGTACTCAAAAAATTTTACTCCTTCAACACTTTTCTTACTTTCATTAGCAATGTCTCTCAAATCAGATATACCTCTTGGTTGTATGCCATTCACAATCTCAAATGGTGTTTTTCTAGTAGTCCTATTCATTGAATTATTGTATGCAAACTTTTCTTGTGCCAACACAAAATCCTAATTACTCGGTGTGTCTCCAACTAAGCATCTCAAAATATTTCCCAAACTTTTGTTCACAACTTCAATCTGTCCATTAGTTTGTGGGTGAAATGTAGAACTATATTTCAACTTAGTGCCAAATTTCTTCTAGAGGGTTTTCCAGAAGTATCCAACAAATTTACTGTCTTGGTTAGAGATAATACTCCTCAGTAATCCATGCAATCTAACAATTTCCTTAAAGAAAAGATCTACTAGATGTACTGCATCAGATGTCTTTCTACAAGGTATAAAATGTGCCATCTTAGAAAATCTATCTACCACAACAAATATAGAATCATTACCTCTTATTGTCTTCGGTAAGCCAAGAATAAAATCCATACTGATGTCAATCCAAGGTTTCTTAGGTATAGCAATCAGTACATACAACCAGTATTCTAACTTACTCCTTTTGCAACTTGACAAACTCCACAACTTTTCACAAATTTATGAACATCTTGGTACAACTACAACCAAAAGTACTTCTCCTTAAGTAAATTCCATGTTTTGTCAATGCTAAAATGTCCAGCCAAACCACTACTATGCTTCTATTTTATCAAATTAGGTCTCATTACTCCTCTTGGTATACACAACTGAATACCTTTGAAAAAAATACCTTCCTAAATAAAATATTCATCCCATTTAGTGTCTTGTTAATCTTGAATAGGTGCTCTATACTTTCTCCATGGCTTAGAAAAATCAGGGTCATTTTCATACAAACCTTTCATCTCATCAAAACCAAGAAATTCAATTTTCATCTCGGTCATCAAAGATCTCCTTCTACTCAATGCATCAACAACTCAGTTAGTGACTCCACTCTTATGCTTTATCACAAATGTATAACTCTGCAAATACTCAACCCATTTCATATGTCTTTGATTCAACTTTTTTTGACTACCCAAATATTGTAAAGCCTTATGATCGGTATACAATACAAATTCACTCGGTATCAAATAATGTATCCATTTCTTTAGTGCTTGAACAATAGAATAGAATTCTTGATCATACACAAAATATTTCCTTCTAGCATCATTCAACTTTTCACTAAAGAAAGCAACAGGTTTACTTTCTTGACTTAACATAGCTCCAATTGTAATTCCACTTGCATCACATTCCACTTGAAATACCTTACTGAAATTAGGTAATGCCAAAATAGGTAATTCAGCAACCTTCTATTTTAGAGTCTCAAAAATTTTATCAACTCCTTGTGTCCACTTGAATTCTCTTTTATCTCCTCTCATAGTCTCAGTCATAGCATTGCAAATTGAACTGAAATTTCTAATGAACTTTCTATAAAAAAATTGCTAGTCCATGAAATGATCTTACCTCACTAGCATTTTCAGGTGTAGGCCAATTCATAATAGCTTCAACCTTTGCAGGATCCATCTTCAAACCATCAGTTGAAATAACAAATCCCAAATACACAATCTCCTCTTTCATGAATGAACACAGATTTATCAACAACTTTTCTTCTTTCAGTCTCTGTAGAACTTGTCTAACATGCAACAAATGTTCTTCTTTGGTCTTATTGAATATCATAATATCTTCAAGATATATAATCACAAACTTACCCAAGAATTTCTTCAAAACTTCATTTATCAGCCTCATAAAAGTACTTGGTGCATTAGTTAAACCAAAAGGCATAACCAACCACTTATACAAACCTTTTTTCTTGAAAGCAATCTTCCATTCATCACCTTCTTTGATTCTAATATGATGATACCCACTTTTCAAATCAATCTTTGTGAAATACTTTTCTCCAGTCAAACTGTCTATTATGTCATCCATTCTCAGTATAGGAAACCTATACTTCACTATAATCTTGTTGATTGCTCTGGAATCAGTACACATTCTCCATTCTCTATTCTTCTTCAGTGCCAATACAATAGGTACTGCACAAGGACTCAAACTTTCTCAGATCAAACCTTTCTCTAGCAATTCTTGAATCTATCAGTTCAATTTTTGATTCTCAGTAGGTGTTAACTAATGAGGTGCCTTATTAGGTAAACTAGCTCTAGGGATTAGATCCATACAATGATCCATGATTCTTTTCAGTGGCAAACCATCAGGTACATTATCAGAAATGATTTCACTATACTCGGTGAGTAACCTATCAATCTCCTCAAGAACATTATCTTCTATTTTCTTACTCAGTTTGTGAGGAATCACAACAAAACATTCATCATTCCTTTTCAAATCTTTAACAAAATTTCTTCCTTCCATCAAGAAAACTTTCACAGATGTGCAAACATTGCTAATAGGTTCTTTCATCAATGGTAACAAGATTTGTTTCTTTCCATCAACCACAATAGTATACTTATGAAATCTCCCATCATATATAGCATGTCTATCATATTGCCAAGGTCTATCCAATAAAATATGACAACAATCCATAGGCATGATATCACACAACACCTTATCATAGTATTTTCCAATCTTCAAATTTACATAACACTGTTCACTTACCAAGAGTGTATGCTCATCCTTGATCCATGAAATCTGATAGGGCTTCAGATGTTCTAGTCTTTTCAACTGCAATTTTGTGACCATCTCTTTAGATGCCAGATTCTCCGAGCTATCATTGTCAATGATTACCTTCCAAACTTTATCAGAAACTCTACATCTAGTCTTGAACAAACTTTTCCTTACCAGATCTTCCTTTTTTCTTTCATTCCATAGTTCTCTCCTTACCATCAAGTTACTTTCCTTCTCAAGTTTATTCGATGATTCTTCTTGCACCAAAGCATTTCTACTACTACTAGCCTTCTTACTTACTTGTGTACATTCAAATGACATATGTCCTTCTTCTCCATAATTGTAGCAAGTCCCTCAGAAACTTCCTCTGCTATAACCACCTCAGTAGTTACTGCCCCTACCTCTAGATGAACTTTCACCTTTCCACTTGGTCTTTTCTTTATCCAAATTTGTCTTTTTACGTTTAGATCTACCATTTTCACCATTGGATCTACCTCTCCCTCTAGGGAATCTACCACCTTTTCCTCTTTCTCTTTTCTCGTGTCTCTTGTTCAATTTCTCCTTGGCTTTCAAAGAAAATTGATAAGCCTCTTCAATGCTTTCCAACTTGACCATACTAATTTCCTCTTGGATGGAAAATCTCAAACCATTCAGGTATCTACCAATTCTTTCCACATCATATTCATCATGTCTAGATCTGATATCGAATCTATATAATTCTTCAGTATACTCTTTTACTGAGCTATCTTTCTGCCTTAGACTTTGCATTCGCCGAACTAGGTTAATCTAATAATCACAGGGTAAGAAATTTCCTTTCAATTTATTTACCATCTTGTTCGATACCTTGATTTTGTCTTTTCCTTTCCTTTTCATATCCAGCTACAGATGTTCCCACCATAAGGATGCATGACTTTTCAACTTAGTGCTTGCAATCTTTACTTTCTTATCTTCAGGAATGTTTTCATATTCAAAATATTTTTCCATCTTGGTGATCCAGTCCACCAATTCATCATAATCTAGCTTTCCACCATACTCAAGAGGATTGAAATGTCGTGTAAACTTCAAACTTGTCAAAGCATTCAAAAATATTTTTTCACCTTGATCCATCATAGGTGCAGGTTCCGCATTCACCTGTTCTTCTTCAACTTCATCATCACTAACATCTTCAAGATGTTTGCCTCTTCTTTGGGCTATTTCAATAGCTTCTAACCTAGCAACAATCTATCTTAGCATATCTACCAATCCTAGATCTACATCTCGCCTCCCACGAACCATCTTGACAACCCTCTGCAATTGCAGGTTAGATCACAATTTGCTACCCCACAACAATTCAACTAGGACTTCTCAAGAGGAACCTACAAACCTAGATCCATAGACCTAGATCAAGATCTAACCTTGCTCTGATACCACCTGATGCAGGGAAAAGCTCAAGAGGGGCCAAAGGATGGTACACCCTAATGATCCAAGCTTTCTCAACACATGCGGAAAAAAATAACAACAAAAGTGAGAGAGAGAATGCTAGATCTTTCATATATTTTCATCAAAAGAAATCATACATGCCAGGCTATAAGGCCTTCCTAGTTATGACCTAATATTACTATGAATTATAGAAGTCCTCAAACATGTGAGGATCTATCACAAATATCCAATCTAATGTCTACTATCTTCTTCCCCCCAAAACTACCCCTAAACTACCACCAAACAACTACATTTATACAAGAGGCTACCAAACTGAGTCGGCCTTCAGATCCACAATCAACGGAGGAAACAGTTAGATTGAGGACCACACACTTCCCAATGATGGATTCCAACATTAAATCCATGATCCAATATAAATGCTGATGCAGGAGCATCTTGGGTGTAAGAGCAATCTTGCATCACCCAAAAATATTTCTGGTTTCTTTTTTCAATAAGGGCTATCCTGTGTAGAGCTACTATTTATGGAAACTTGCTATTTTTAGTTAGTTGGTCATATGATCTCAGAATGTTCTGGTTTCACATGTGGAGGTTCATCTCAGTTGTATCAGCCTGTTGGTAAAGTTTCATTGACAGATCAAGTCTAGCTTTGTAGATATTGAAGATTTTTGGTATTGGCAGTAGGGTACAGAAACTTTGAACTCAGTTTTGAAGGCTTTAGAGGCCCCGAATGAGGTTGAGAATTTGGGTGACGGGTGTTTGCATGAGTCAAGCTTGTAGAGCCCTTCGTGGCCTTTCCGAATTGGGGTTATAATAGTCAATCAGAGCAACTGGCGATGACTTATGGTCTTTGAAATTTGAGTCACCTAAAATGGCAGAAAATAACTTTCCTTCAAAATTTTTGTTCAGGTTTCAAAAATTATTTTGAGCCGACTTTGATGTAATAAATTGTAAAATAAAATAATTCTAAGTTTGGTTGGCCCTTTGGGCTAAATTTCTAGAACCTTCTCGGGTGGTGGAAATTGCCTATATAAAGAAGGCCCGTAGTGTTGTCTTAGGTAGTTCTGGGTAGTAGATTTGGGTAATAATTTGAGGCTTTGTCCTATAGAATATTGTAAGGGAATGCCCATGTGGCTTTGCATATTGTTTCTGAAAGTTTATAATTCCACATTTGTGGAGATAATAAGAAGCCAATTTTATGTTCTTGCTTATTGTTGTTGTTTCTTTGTTTCTGTTATGTGTTTGTGGTATTAAGGGGAGTACCCTTCATCAAATGCACATGTCGGCCACAATAGAAACTAAAACTAAACCCGTTGGTGAGCAAGGAAAACCGAACAACAGGAAAGCAATGTTGAGCGCCAGTGAAGCAACTGACCACCTAGGAGATAACCGACCACACTTAGTAATCAAAGGAAACTAACCAACTACTGACCAACTCAGTCAAAGAGGAAACTGAGCAACACAGAATAACTCAAACATATTTTGGGTGACACAGAATTGCCAAAGACCCAAGATGCTCCTGCATCAATTTGCTAAAGATATGTTTAGTTTATCTAATTTTTTAGAAGAAGTTGGTCCAGAAGAAGTAAAGTTGTGTGTTGAACATGATAGTACTATGGAATAGTGGAAGATGGGTATGTATTCTCAAGATCATGTGAGAATGATGTTTTCCATAGCTTTAGTGTTATATTTTTAGGTTCAAAAATCAATGGTTCAGTTACAGAGATATACAAGTAAAGATGTTAGTTGTTTAGTTGTGTTTTAAGGGAAGTTTTATGCTCTAAAAATTAAGGTTGAAGATATGGATATGTGATTTGTATTGTATTTAGGTATTGTTCTTGGATTTGGAAATAATTCTTAGTGATCTAGAAATATTTTTCGGTGATCTAGAAATAGTGTTTCGAAGTGATACAGTTATGATTAGTTTATCTTCTAGTTCAAAATGTGTTGTGATAGATTCTGACATGGAGTTTGGATCTCACCATAGCATGTTGAGATCTAGAGGCGGTTGGCCAATGGTGTGGTTCTTTGGATAGTGTGATACTACAAGTTTGAGATAACTATGGAAGTTGTTCCAATAATTTTGGATCTAGCATTGGGAAATATGTAATGTGCTCTCTCTGTCTCTGTCTCTGTCTGTCTCTGTCTCTGTCTGTCTATCTGTCTGTCTATCTATCTCTCTCTTAGTGTAGACCATGCTTCATGTTTTAGGTCTATATGTTATATTTAATGTGTATCTCTTATCTGAATGGGTTCATGTTATGTGTGACATAAATTTTGGTCTGGATGCTCTTAGCATGGGGTCTTTTTGTAATTTTCTATCGACATTGACGAATTGTAATTTTCTTTTGGAATGACCAACCTTGTAATTCTCAATGACCTATCTTGTATATAAGTACACTGTATGCTTTGGAAAAATGTAAGAGTGTTGCGAGAAAGAAAGTAAAGATCTATGAACAGAGTTTCAAGAGAAATGTTTAGTTTGTGAGGTTGTTATTTTGTGATTGTGACAAAAAGTAAAGGTAAAGAAAATGTGTTGCTGATGTTGATAGAAATGTGCATGAAAACTATAATATAAAGCAAATTTCTCTTTATCTATTTTGGAGAGTTGAATATACCTTGTCGCTATAACATCGCTCGGGTTCACAAGTTCTTTTATGAATCTTTCTACTTTGGTAGTGAGCTTCTATTTTAAATTCCAGAGTAATGTGCTCCTATCTATATTTGGCGTTGTATTGGTAGTGAGCCTCTATTTAAAAATATTGAGTAATGAACTCCTACTATCTTTATAATCAGATCACATATATAGTGATATATCTCTGTGAGCAAGTTCTCATTGTGGTTTTTCCTAGTTTGAGTTTTCCTTGTATAAAATTATTGGGTTTGATGTCTTAATTGTATTAGTTCTTTATTTTCTTAATATGTTATGAAATGAATATTTAAGATAGTTGATTACTTAAGAAAGATTTTGGTTGATGCTGATTCACCCATGTCTCAACATCTAGTGTGTGTTGAACAAGAAAATATTTGAGAATCCACTTACAAAAAAAAACTCTATATGGGACTTTCCTATTGTGGTTGTTCCTAACAAGGAAAAGATCCTAATAGGTCTATAATAAAATCTCCTAATTGGGTAGCACCTAACAGTAATTTTGTAGATATTTAATAGGGTAAGCTCCTCACTAGCATATTCCAGAAGAGTACAAATTTAGTGGGTAGAAATCCCCACAAATGGTTTTTCCCTACTGGGTTTCCACGAGAAAAATATGTATCATGTGTGATGAGTTTGTGGATACTTGATATTGCTTTATTTTATTTTCTTACAACAGTTATATGCTTTTTGATTTGGAAGTTAATATTTAAGTTATTCATATTGGTGGTTGAATTGGTTCATACTCTACTTGCATTGATTCACCTCCCCTCTCAGTACTTAAGAATCCTAACAATTGGTATTAGAGCATTGGCTTTCTTGGTGATAAGCCTAACAACTTGAGGGAAAATCTCTTTGAGGCAGATATGGAAGGTTTGAGATATAGACGATAATTTGAAGAAAATGAAGAGAGTCATGGGAGGAAACTTGAGAATGTACATAAGATGATCAATGAATTACACCTAAAGTTGAAGAAGTCACTTGCAAAAAGAAGAGAAGTTACTAAGAAATTTATAGAAAAATAAGATTACATAGATCAACTATCTGAAGGAAGTGGATATGAGGAATCTGAAGCATCTCTTGAATAATTGTCTCAAGAGAATGAAAAACTAGCTAAGGACAAAAAGGACATGCATAAGGAGATGGACAAGTTGAAGCAAGAAGAACATGCAAAAGGAGTTGGAAAGTTTCTCAATTAAGATGAGTCAGGCAATGGATACTAGAAAAGTTGGAGAAGAAGCTAATAAGATGGCAGAAGATACCCTAAAAGAAAAAGTGGTTGAGCTTTCTAGATCTGAAAAATAAGTTGGTACCTTACATATATGTCTTCATGAGACTAGAGATGAAATGCATGCTCTAAGAGGTTATCTCAACAATCTGAAGATGAGAAATAAAGATTTGGTAAAAGAGAATGAAGACCTATGCAAAGAGAAGGAAAAATCACAGGAAGAACTTGATTATGCAAACAAGTTGTTGAAAAAGTTTAATGAAATTTTTTAGAAGATTAATGAGTAGCTGAAAAAGAAAAGAAGAAGAAATGACTCAACCAGTCTTAGTTATACCAGTCAGACTAATTTTGAAACCGATCAATCATCTGAATCTAAGAAGTCCAATCAAGATGACAAGTCTCCACTTTAGGTGAATAAGAAAAATTCTAGTATGAAAGCTTATAAGCCAGTTTGTGTTAACTGTTATATAGTAGGGCATGTTGCAAGAGAATGAAAGTTTAGACCTATTGTTCCTACTTGTTCAATTTGTCATGAAGGTCATATTTCTAGGGTTTGCAAGAATAAACCTAATATATTTAATGGTCATTATTATAAATGCAAGAAGAATGGTCATATAGCTAGTGATTGCAAGACTATGATAAATAATAAGGGATCAATTTTGTACTATCAAAGAGCTTATCTAAATCAGAACCGATGGAATGTTCAATGTTCACATTGCCACAAGTATGGGAATGTGGCTATTAACTATAGGTTTAGAGAAAAAAAAGGTAATTATGGAACTTTGAGATCTATTGGGATTGAATGTTTTCATCATCATAAAGTTGGGTACATTGAAAGATTTTACAGATCAAGGAATCAGGGAAACCAACCAGTGAATAAGTGTGATAATGACAAAGATACAAAACCAGTAGATATAAATAAAATCAGGAAGCAGATGAAGACAATATGGACTAACAAAGGTGAACTCAATTCTTGTGAATTGACAAAGAGTTCCACAACATCAAGAAATGTGGAGAATTCATTAGCAAACTAAGCTTGTTTTGGCTTAGGGGGGGCAATTAAGTTCAAATCAATTTGAGACCCCCTAGAAGAATGAGAGGTAAGTTTCATTTTCATAATTAAATGCATTATGATTAATTTGTGATGAGATGAAAAGTTTGGTTGTATTACATGGAATGTTACATATTGGTAATTAGTTTTAGAATGTCAAGACATGCTTAGTTATGCTTAATAGATAACTAAGAGAAATAAGGAAATGAAGTGAAGCAATTCACCATGCTAAAGACGTTTACAAAAAGGAAGCTAAGTAGATAATGGAAGGAAAGTAATGAATCAGTGATTTCAAGCACATCTAGTGTTGCAAGTATTGATGTTGAAGAGGTTGAAGTGGGCAATTGAAAAAAGCTTGTACCAGTAGACAATAAAGCATGAATGCATTTGAACTAGTGAGGGTCACTGGTGTGAGTAAAATGGAGAATGCTCAAGGAGTAAATGATGTGAAAAAGAATGAATTGAATCAGTTGAAGACCAGTAAAAGATGAAGACCACATGGAAGAAGTCTAAAAGATGTTAGAAGTTTGTGACATCCGATATGTGTAAGTCTCATTTCTTTTTGAAAATATTTTGGTTAAGGATAGTAAATGATATATTTCAGTTAGAGTCAACATGTATTTTGGAAAGAAGTAAGGATGACTGTTTGAGGAATGAATGATTAAAGTATTACGTGAGTTACATGATCAATTCTTGTCTCTATATTTAGCAAGAGCAGGCCAGTGTTCATGACACATATAAGGTTCATAAATTTTTCAACTGATGAGACTCAATCAGTACATAGTGTGACTAAAGCTATATTGATGAGATGTGTTGGATTGAAGAAATCCGACGATGATTTAGTGCATGTTGTTAGAGATGGATTAGCACACGAGAAACCAAAGTTCATTCACTATTTTTTTTGAAGAAGAAGAACAAATCACATTTGTGTGGATTCAATTGTAGGTACTAGTAGATCTTGCAGCCAAAGGAGATGAAAAGAGTGAATAGGTGCATACTAATACTGTGCAAATTGAAAGTGTAGAGGGAATGCATGATCATGTAATAGAAGGTATTTTAGCCAATGATTAAGAGTATGGAAGAGCTGTACAAATTTTGTAGGTATCAATGTTGATGATAATGGTAAACTGGTCATTCAAGGACCTATTGATATCTACACTCTTAGAGATGATAGATATTTCTATTGTCTTGCAATCTAAGGATAATAAATTATTAATGAAGGTACAAAGGAAAAGAAGCCCAAGTCAACAACAAATGTTATGGCAAGATTTGGTGTCATAGGTTGATTGTAATATGAAAGAGTCTGATTCTGATGAGTATGTTACATTTTTTGTTTAATCTAATAGTTTGGTGACTTATGCACACGAGATTATTGAAAGATGTCAGTTTATCAAGAAGTGTGTTTCATGGGAGTTGGGTAAGAATCTTATCAAGTTGAAGTTGAAGGGTTGAGTAAGGGCAGAGGATTGAAGGATGTTGAGGTAAACTTAGCTCTAATAGATATGTATGTACATTTGATGTATTAGAGGAGTCAAAATTGTTTCTATATGGACATACTATTTTATTGGAGAACCTATTGGAAGAACTAGAAGGTTGAACTTCAATAATTGAAGACAATTTTGTAAGAGGGAGTAGTTTCTCCTATATGTTGCCAATTTGGCTGAGTTGGTTACATAGATGTTGTCATTATGGAAACATATGATCTACATGAAGATCACACAGGTCAGAGAGCTAGTATGTCAGAGCGCAATGCAAAATTGTCTAAGTATGAGACAGTGTGTTTTTGCCAGTGAACCAGATGACAATTTTGTTTAGCGATGTTGATTGGAGTAAGTTCAGTGCTTGCACACTTGAACATAGACTCTATGGTGACTATAGAAGATTCACCTTAGAGTGCAAGTCAGTACGGCATGTACGAAAGAAGTTATGACAGTTTTACTAAAGACAATGTTAAGCCAACATGATAGAATATGAAGACAAAATTGATAAAGAGTTAAGGGATTATTTTGTTTATCAAAATAATGAATTAAGAATATAAAGGGATGACATCCTAGATTTTAACCCTTGGATAAACATATTGTTTAATATGCAAGCCGACTGGAAGAGTTACTAACCTTAATAACTTGTATAAAGATATGAAGAGATGTTATTGTAAAGGAAGTAATGTAATGAGATATATGATGTGTATGTAATAGCAACAAAGAGCAGTGAAGAGATATTGATGCAAGCAGTATAAGGTTATGTACCTTGACCTCTTTTGTAATCAGTAAATATTGTATATTACTTGTTTGGGTAGTGGGCTCATCTGGTAATCACATTTTGTACTATCAACTCCTAGGGTTGAGGCTTCTAACAAGGCCTATAGTCCCTTAATCAAGACTGAGACACTATATCCATGTAATAGACTCCTAACAGGGTCAACATCCTTAACATGATACTTTTGATTAGTGGATCTTTGTGGGTACCATCCCCATTGGGGTTTTCCCTTGGCCAGGGTTTCCTCGAGAACAAATAATGTGTTATGAGCTCTTTTTTTTTATTGCTATGCATGTTATTTAGCTTTCTATGTTATGCAAGCATTAAGATAATCTATTATATCCATAATTGGGAAAAAGTAAAAGTTTGTAGAATACTGATTCATCCCCCCCCTTTCAGTAGTCCCTATTTATAACAATTGGTATCAGAGCTTAGTTACTCAGAAAAGAATCATTCAAGGAAAGCCTAGTAGCTTGAATAAGATCTTTATGGATATGGATCAACTTCAGAAGAATCTTGAAGAAGCTCTTGAATAGATTGATATGCTTACTAATGAAAGAGATACTCTGAAAGGAAAATATGATGATGCAAAGAACCTCATTGAGAAACTAAAAAACAAGTTGGAAGATCTAAAATTTGAGAAGGAATCCGAAATTCACATTGAAGATTGTGATGAAAACTTAGAAAAAGAAAATGAGATCCTTAAACATGAATTGAAGATAGAAAATCTGAAGCTAAGTCTGAAAGATGGAAATGGCAAGAATGAATCAAATTTGAAATTTGAGAATGAAAATCCAAAGATTGAAAATGAAGGACTAAAATCTAAACTTGGTAAAGTAACATCTGAACTTGAGAAAGTCAATTTGTAGTATGCTGAACTTGAGAAATACAATACAATTGTGAAAGGTGAACTGACTCAATCTAAGTAGCAACTTGAAAGACTATATTCAACTAGTGAGAAGATTGATGAAAAAATATCTTATCAGAAACCATTCTATGATAAAACTGGTCTTGCATTCAACACATTCAAAACAAATGAAGAAATCAAGGAACCAGATCTAAAAATATCTGAAAGTATAGATGAGGTGAAGTCTGATGAGACTAACAAATCTAAAGATACACCTAAGGAAGAAGAATGACCTAAGCAAGAGGAATCACCTAAAGGTATGAAAAGATAATTCAAAGGTAGATGTTTTGCTTGTAATACTATTGGTCATATGAAGAGAGATTGCATAGGTAAGCAATTGAAACCCCTTAATGGCTATTGTTATAATTGTCATGGTTTTGGACATAGAGCTATTGAATGCAGGAAACCTAAATTTATTGAGAATAACAATAATAGTAGAATGTTTAGGAATACCAACCATGCAGATAAGAAACCTACTGAAGCTATGAACAAAAGAAATGGAGTAGTCTGTTATAGATGCAACAATGTTGGACACATTGCTAGAAATTGTAGATCATAGATCAATCAACCTAGACCAAGATATGGAAACAATGGAATTGTTTGTCAGATATGCAACAAGAATGGACATATAACAAGGTTTTGCAGAATGAACAATAGAGTTTTTCATCCTAACCCTAACCCTAGAAATCATGCAAGAAGAAATGAAGATGCAAGTAACAGTTATAAAGGATGCTGTAGCAATTCAGATGAAGTGAAGTTTATCAAAAGCACAAATCAAGGAGACATATTCAACATTGAAGGGAATCAGGAAGGTGACGTATTAAATGGTAAGAATGTATCTGTACCTGACCTCTCTCAAAGCACTTAATTTATGAAAATTATAGTAGAATAGGAACTTAGATTAGTGTAGAAGTAGATATATGATGAATTAAGTCTTGCACAGTTAATGCAAGGTATTATATGATGTTCTAATGCTATGGTTAAGAGTGAAAAGAAAAATATTATGTTTTGCGAGATCACAAGAAGTTTTAAGTTTTGCACGTTAACAGAATCAACTTTTTGGAAAGAAGCGTCAAAAGAATTGAATGCAATGTTAGATCTAAGTGAGATTGAAATGATAAAAGGTCATGATTAGGTATTATTTGATCATCAAAGAAAATTCAAGTGTCAAGGAGATCAAAGAGTAGTGATTGAAAGCATTTAGTAAGGATTTGGTGAATAATTTGTGTGCCGAATCTACGCAAGCCCTAAAATTGTGAAATTGAGGTATTTTACTTGGCAGATCTTTAAAATGAGTTAAGAAATTAAAGGAAGTCATGGATATTTTGTTGATTCACAATGTTAGAGATAAGAATAGACCTAAGATGAAAAGGGAACTAGTAGAACCCTTGGAAGATGATCCTAGGTTAGCTTTATCATCCGTACCAGATGGAGTTTTACATCTAGAGAATGTTAGAAGTTATCTTGGATGCAAACTAGAGACTATCAGTGATATTCATTTCACCAAGGAATATCAGAAGATCTATAATCAGGACATGTCATTGAAAGAAGGGTTTGAGCATTTGAGAGATAATGAGATCATTAAGTATGCACTGCAACATGAGTTTGATAATGAAGAATGTACCAAGATAATCCTAAGCAGAATTCATAATGGGAAGTTTTGGTTAGATGATAGAATGATAGATATCACAACTGATTTGATTCATGAAGTAACTAGAATATCTAAAACTGGAGCCATTCCTTTAAATGAGAAGAACATGAGGAAAATAGTCATAGACAACAAAAATTCATCCTATAATGGTAGAGGAATAGTGATTAGTAAGATTCAACAAGATGATGTCATATACTTGTACAAGATTCTAACAACTAAGTTTTGTGCAAACTCAAGAGAGGATGACATGGTAGCTGGAATGATACACGTGGCTTATCTGATGTGTGTTGATAAAGTACAAGTTGATATGTGTGAGATTATGAGAATTCAACTATTTGAAATTTTGGAAAAGATAAAGAAGACTAAGTATTCACAGTTTAGATTCTCATCCTTAATCACTTATATGTTTTTTTCATTTATTGAGAAGATTTCCTTACACCATTAGTAATGACTAGAATGATGGCCAAACTACAATGGAAAGAATTAACAAAGTGTATATGAGGCATGTTATTGATAAAGTGAATGAGAGTGTAGTATTGGTAATTAAGACTTTTCAAAATTTGATGTCAAGAAGATCAAGGATCCCACAGTCTCTTGTGGAGAAGTATAAAAATGAGATATGTTTCATGGTTGATACTGACTTTTCTTACATTGAAGTAGTAGAACCTAGAGTAGAGTTCATAGACCCTCTTGGCTATGAAATATCTGAGACTAAGACTAAAGAGTATGTGAATAGATTACTTAAGTGCAAAATGGATATTCACAGTAACAGGTTTGGAACCTTTGAGGAGAACTTCAACTCCGTAAAGACCATCCTTGAAGAAAAATAGTCAAAGAAAAGAGTTGAGAGTACAATTAAGAAAATTATAAAAGATACAGGGATGACTGAGCATGAATTCTTGGTAGCTAAGCAGACAACAACAACAGTTAGAGAAATTGGATAGAAAGAAGTTTTGTCTATACCACCTTTATCATCAATTGAAGTACAACAAGAAGTAACACAAGTTAAGGTAAAAGTGGAAGAAATAGAGAAGGATCAAGAAACAAGAAAACCCACTAGCTCAACCTCCTCCACACCTAGCAAAAGAGTAAAAGAGATTGCTACTGGATTGGGTAAGAGGTAGAAGACATTGGTGCCACCAGTTTCAAGGAAAATTGCAGAAATCAAAGATGATGATGACACTTCTGTTAAGAAGAAAACCTGGAAACCTAGAATTGAAAAGGTTAATGAGCAAATTATTCAAGATGGAGATTTTTCTAAGATGAAAAAATATTATGACCTCTATGATTATGCATAAATATTAAATCTAGAAAATGCAGTGGTGAAGCATATGATTCTATCTGATAAGAAGTTTGACATAATTCAGGGTAAGATACCCGATGACTTATACAAGAAACTTGTGAATAGGAAGAAGAGAGCATCAGAGGAAGACATAACTATTAGAGAAAATATTGTGAGGAAACTTTGTGATGTGAAAGATGATGAACACCTTAAGTAGATCATGAAGGCTCTAAACACCCATTTGAGAACAAAAAGGAGAACTATTCAGATTATGGGAGGAAAATATGAGGAAATTAATGCAGAAACAAAGCAAGCAATCATCAAGGTTATGACAAAGAATGCTAGAGGACCATCAGTTGCAGCAGATCAAGTAGGAGTAGTAGAATAAGAGGACATTCCCTCTCAACCAGCCATAAACATTGAGGATGAAGCTATGAATATTGAAGGAACTAAGATCACCTTGGATAGTGATGATAACTTATTCAAGAATCTGGAAAACATTGTTGACAATTTAGCTTTTGAAGAACCGAATAGTACAAAAGAAGAAGAAAAGACACAAACCAAAATTGAAGAACCCAAAGTGACAGAGATGCAAGTACCTGTTTCCACTCAAGAAGAAATGAGTCTTACACCTGAGACTGGAAAGAAGAGTCAAATTGGATCTATGATTGATAATTTGGGAAAGATGATGATCAAATGGAATTGATCACATCCTTGAACAAGATCATTAGAAAGAACAAGAAATTAAAAAGTCTTGAAGGATGCCTAAAGGAGCTTACTGAGAAGTTACAAGGCATTGTAACTACACAAGTTGTAGAAGCTAACCCTCTAGAGAGAGAAAAGAAAGTAATGAACACTTTTGATAATGAATTCACAAATTTATGTGATATAGCAAAAGTGAAAGCTCAAGCATCCTATGAGGCCAAAACACTTTTGAACATTAGCCAAAATGTTAGGAATGATATCAATAATCTTGATATCTATATAAAGGACTTGAGGAAGAATTTAGAAAGAGGTAAATCTTTGTACATTCAGTGTACAAAATCAGAGACCTTGGTAGTAGAAGTAGATCAGAAGATGAAGATGAAGGAAGCAGAAATTTAGAATGAAACAAACCTTCTTTCAAGCCCCAATGTGAAAGTATTTGATATTGAGAAGAACATTCGTAAGATATATGATGAGATGAGAATTTTGCAAGATGACAAGGAAAAGGAAATGAAAAGATTCACTCTTTTAAGAGAGCACATTTCTATGAAATTAAGCATTATTGAAGGGCAACTGGAAGAATGTCTTTCAGCCAAGACATCTTTTCAAAAGTTTAGCTTTGAGAATCTCCAAGCATGCGAGATAACATCTTATGGATTATGCGCACTACTCAGTGTGGTAGATTCAATTAATAAATCATTAGATAAAGAGTTAGAGGCAATAAAGATTGATTTTGCAGATTGTGTTGCAAGCCTACTGGCTTTACAATACTGAATCAAGGTATAAAACTTTTTTGAACATAGTTTTGTAACCCTCCTTACCTTTTTTTTGTCATTGTTGTCAAAGGGGGAGAGATCTATAGCAGAAAATTGATAAGGATTTATACTCTTAGGGGGAGTACTGTATAAGAGATAAGATTTTTGGAGTCATAAGGATAGTATATACATATTTTATACTATGGCCACAATTTTGAAGTTTTTTGAGCCTAAGACTTAGCCAATTTTCTCATATGTTGCCACCAATGACAAAGGGGGAGATTGTTGTCAATTTGGATGAGTTGGTTACATAGATTTTATCATTATGGAAACATATGATCTAAATGAAGATCGCACAGGTCAGAGAGCTAGTATGTCAGAGCGCAATGCAAAATTGTCTAAGTATGAGACAGTGTGTTTTTGCCAGTGAACCAGATGATAGTTTTTCTTAGCGATGTTGATAGGAGTAAGTTCAGTGCTTGCACACTTAAACATAAACTCTATGGTGACTATAGAAGATTCACCTCAGAGCGCAAGTCAGTACAACATGTACAGAAGAAGTTATGACAGTTTTACTAAAGACAGTGTTAAGCCGACAGGACATAATATGAAGACAAAATTGATAAAGAGTTAAGGGATTATTTTGTTTATCAAAATAATGACTTAAAAATATAAAGGGAAAACATCCTAGATGTTAACCCTTGGATAATGATATTGTGTAATATGCAAGCCGACTGGAAGAGTTATTAGCCTTAATAACTTGTATAAAGATATGAAGAGATGTAATTGTAAAGGAAGTAATGTAATGAGATACATGATGTGTATGTAATAGTGATGAAGAGCAGCGAAGAGATATTGATGCAAGTAGTATAAGGTTATGTAACTTGACCTCTTTTTAAATCAGTAAATATTGTATATTACTTGTTTGGGCAGTGGGCTCATCTGGTAATCACATTTTGTACTATCAACTCCTAATAGGGTTGAGGCTTCTAACAAGGCCTATAGTCCCTTAATCAAGACTGAGACACTATATGCATGTAATAGACTCCTAATAGGGTCAACATCCTTAACAAGATACTTTTGATTAGTGGATCTTTGTGGGTACCATCCCCACAGGGGTTTTCCCTTGGCCAGGGTTTCCTCGAGAACAAATAATGTGTTATGAGTTCTTTTGTTTTATTGCTATGCATGTTAGTTAGCTTTCTATGTTATGCAAGCATTAAGATAATCTATTATATCCATAATTGGGAAAAAGTAAAAGTTTGTAGAATATTGATTCACCTCCCCCCCCTCTCAGTATTCCCTATTTCTAACACTTTATATTTGAATCATCAGAGAGTGATCAACTAAGGGTGAGTAGATAGAATATGATAAAGACAAAATAACATATGAAGTTTGTTGCACCTTTGGAATTGTTGTCAAAGGGGGAGAAGTATAAAGAAAGAGGGATAAGTATTCGATAAGAGAAGTAAACCAAAGGAGGAGTAGTGAAGAGAATGTTAAAACTATTTTATTGGTATTGTTTGTGTTGACACTATTTGGTGTTTCCATCAATACCAAAGGGGGAGATTATTGGCGTAATTGATGTAACTAATGCATAGATCATATGAGTATGTTATTTCATATGTTTGATATAATTTTGATGAGCATGTGATTAGTTATGAGCTTTTAATCGATGTCAACTTAGTGACTATTGGTTGACAGTGTTCCTGTTATGATGATATATATGTTCAAGAGGTTGAATCTCAAGCTATGGTATGATTCTAAGTGTGCAATCATGAAGGGATCTTAAGTGGTGTCTAAAGATGATATATCAATGACCACATAAGTTTATCTTATGTGTGTAATGAGTTATGCTTGTTTGAAGGATGTTAGGTAGACAAGGAAAATAGTTTGAGGCCAAGGACTGGTGATTTGATTATTCTGTCAAATTGGTTGTTGTGATTCTTATGAGAGACTAAGATATTTCTCTAGATGTCTTGTGTATGAATTCTACTATTGGTGTAGACTGGCAACTAAGTTATGATTAGAAGAAGGTTGGCAGTATAACTGCTAAAAAAATAGTGACATATAGTAAGTGATTTGAATGTTGTTTCAAATCAGTAAAGTATTTGATGAAGAAATCATATGATATAGTTAATAACAATGTACAGATACTATGTGGGTGATCATGACTTATAATGTTGACAAGTGAAGATGTTTTAATTGACTAGAAGTGGTATTGACATAATGAACAGATAAATAAGACATAGTTCTTGAACAAGAGATAAATATTTGTGAAACAGTGAAGAATTTCAAAGGGATAATGGGATCAATGATGTTTTTAGTGAAGTAGTAAGGCAATTGTTTGATTTGTCAAAAGTTTTTGAAATCAGATTGCCCGAGGTTTGCATTTGAGGTGGATTCTTCAAGAAGTTTCTTTTGGTCAAAAGAGTTTTTGAAGATGGTTCAATTTCCAAGGTGAAATCTATATGGAAGCCAAAACAGCTAGAGAAATTTTTTTTATGAGTTGTTAGTTACATTTTTATCTTACTGAACATGATTTGGATCATTTGTATCTCAAATATAGGGTTTATTTTAAGTCGGTGGAAGAAAATCTATATATTAGAAAGTTGAAAAAAGAGTTAGTTGCTGACCAAAAATTGTAGAAGGGTGTGGTGACAAAGAAAGTAAAGGAATCAAGTGCAATCAAGCCAGGAAAGAGCATAGTGTGTGGATAAGAGTTTCAGAGCTTAATAGGATCTAATCATGCAGAGGTAGTGCAATTTCACATATCATCTTATATGTTTCTTTCTAACCATTGTAATAGTGAAATCCCTTAAGAGGGTAGATCCTTATAGATCTTTGTTGTAAATCCTCTAACAAGGTGGAATTCATGTTGAATGTTTAAAGTTGTCTAACAAGGTTGTTCCTAATAGGTCTATAGGAAAATCCATTACCTAGGTAGCACCTAATAGTGATTTTTTAAGCCTTTAATAGGGTAAGCTCCTCACAGGGTGTATTCCAGAAGATTACAGATTTAGTGGCTACCAATCCCCACATGTGGTTTTTCCCAGTTGGGTTTCCATGAGAAAAATATATGTGTCATCTATGATGAGTTTTTGGATGCTTGATATTTCCTTCTTTTATTTGCTTACAATAGTTATATGCTTTGTGATTTGGAAGTTAATATTTAAGTTATTCAAATTGATGGTTGAATTGGTTCATACTATTCTTGTATTGATTCACCCCCCCTCTTAGGACTTAAGAATCCTAACACTTATACATTGCATTAGTAGGCTTCATCAATTTTTGTAGATCTCTTACAACATTAGTAGCACTTATCTTCACAATGTTATCAAAGTTAACATGATACAATCTCTTATTCCATAACCAACTATCATCAGTGTGAGCAATCAAACACCTTTTCTTAGTACTATTCAAATGAAAGATGTTTCCTTTTTTCTTTGTACTAGATGCAATCTCATTTCTTGAACTTCCCAAGATTTTGCACTTTCCATTCTTGAATTATATATCATATCCCTTATCAACTATTTTTCCAACACTCAAAAGATTATGCTTAAGTCCTTCAACAAATAAAATATAAAATATCATCAGTATTAGTCTTACCATTGCGAGTAATGAATCCTCTGCCATGGATCAAACAAGGAGTGTCATCACCGAATCTAACTACACCACCATCATACCTATGCAATTCCAAAAATTTACTTTTGTCTCTAGTCATATAATGTGAACAACCACTATCAATAACCCATTAACTCTTCTCATCAACATGTGTGACCAAAGCTCTTTCCCCATCCATAAAGCTTGGATCTTATTCTTTTATAATAATGAATCTAAATTAATCATTATTCTCACCATCATTTTTATATTCTTTACTAGTCACACCATCATCAGTAGAAAAATAACAATTCTTCTGATATTTAGGTTGATACTTCCTAAGTTTTTCCTCGGAAACTCTGTTAGGACATCTTGATGCAAAATGACCAATTTTATTGTAGGAAAAATATTTCAAAGGTAATTTTCCTTCATACTTACTAGCTCCCTTATGTACTCTCCTAGAAATTAGGACTTCAAGTTTTTTAAGCTTCCTTTATTGTTCTTCAAGATCTTAAATTTACTTAGCATACTTTGATGAACTCTCTCCAAGGTCATATCACTGCTTGTTCTTAGATAATATAGCTTTGAATGTAATCTCAACTTTAGGAAAGGAATCACAAAATTCACTTAAATCAAAGGAAGATATCTTACCAAGTAACATGTTGACTCAAAGGAGGATGGCAAGGGCCAAAGAATGGCACACCCTAAGCAGATCCACCTTGCTCAACAACACACGGAAGCAATAACAACACAGTGGGAGAGAGAAAATGCAAGATCATTCATATATTAAATTGAATTGATTCATACATGTTGGGTTGTAAGGCCTTCCCGGTTACGGCTAGATATTACAATGAATTACAGAAGTCCTCAACATGCAAGGATCTATCCAAAATCTCTAATCTTCTAACTTCTATCTCTTATAAAAAATGCCTCCTAAACTCTAACCAAACAACTACATTTATACAAGAGTCTACCAAACTAAGTCGACATTCAGATCCATAATTAATGGAAGAAATGGTCAAATCTGGGACCACACACTTCCCAATGATGGATACCAACATTAAATCCATGACCCATAATAAATGCACAAGTCAACCTCAATAGAAACTCAAAATAAACTACTCGGTAAACAAGGATGACCGAGCAATAGACAAGCATCACCAAGCTCCAGTGAAATAACCGACTACCTAGGAGATAACTGATCAAACTAGGTAACCAAAGGAAACTGACCAAAACCAAACCAACTCAGTCAAAGAAGGAACCGAGCAACACAGAAAACTCAAATATGTTTTTGGTGACATAGGATTGCCAAGGACCCAAGATGCTCTTACATTAGACACCTAGGGTTATTTTGAAATGATTCTATGAATCATCTAGCAGGTATGATCCAAGCTACATCCAACTTAGATTGTGAAATCAATGAACTTTCTTCAATCGGTCTATTTTTCCACTTTACCAGATATTCCATATACTATTTTCCTCTTGTGCTCTTGCCAACTCTTTGCTCCAAAATCTGCTCAACTTCTTCATTCTACTTCTTAGGATACTTTGTCAGTACTGTCATTTCTTCTTTAGGTTCATGATACTCATACAAATAAAAAATGTTGAATATAGGTGATATGTCCATGGCATCAGGTAACTCAATCTCATATGCATTTCCACTATCAAATTTCTTCAAAATCTTGCAAGGTCCAAACTTCTTCATCTTCAGCTTTCCATATGTTCCAACAGGAAGTTGACCTTTCTTCAAATGAACCATCACTTCATCACCAACATCAAAAGTCTTATGTCTTCTTGATTTATTAGCTCTACCTTTGTATTTCTGATTACTCTTTTCCAGCTTGTATTTCACATCTTCATGCAATGTCTTCATATACTCAACAAATTTCACTCCTTCAACACTTGTCTTACTTTCATCATCAATGTCTCTCAACTCAGATATACCTCTCGGTTGTAAGATATTTACAACCTCAAAAGGTGTTTTTCCAGTACTCCTATTCACTGAATTATTGTATGCAAACTCTTCTTGTGCTAACACATAATCCCAATTACTCGATGTGTCTCCAACTAAACATCTCAAAAGATTACCCAAACTTTTGTTCACAACCTCTGTCTGTCCATCAATTTGTGGGTGAAATGTAGAACTATATTTCAACTCAGTTCCAAACTTTCTCAAAAGAGTCTTCCAAAAGTACCCAACAAATTTACTATCTCGGTCAGAGATAATACTCCTTGGTAATCCATGCAATCTAAAAATTTCCTTAAAGAAAATTTCTGCTACATTTACTACATCTGATGTCTTTCTACATGGTATAAAATGTGTCATCTTAGAAAACCTATCCCCAACAAAAAATATAGAATCATTACCTCTTACTGTCTTCGGTAAGGCAAGAACAAAATCCATACTGATGTCAATCCAAGGTTTCTCAAGAATAGCAATTGGTACATACAATCCAGTATTTTGACTTACTCCTTTTGCAACTTGACAAACTCCATAACTTTTCACAAATTTCTACAAATCTTTATACAATTGAGGCCAAAAAAATTTCTCCTTAAGAAAATTCAATGTTTTATCAATTCCAAAATGTCCAGGCAAACCACTACTATGTTTCTCCTTTATCAAATTATTTCTCATTGGTCCTCTCGGTATACACAACTAAATACCTTTAAACAACATACCTTCTTGAATGAAATATTCTTTCCATTTAGTACTCGGTTGATCTTGAATACATGCTCTGCACTTTCTCCATGGCTCAGAAAAATTAGGATCATCTTCATAAGAATCTCTCATCTCATCAAAACCAAGAACTTGAATTTTCATCTTGGTCATCAAAGATATTCTTCTACTCAATGCATCAACAAATCGTTTAGTGACTCCACTCTTATTCTTTATCACAAATGTATAACTCTGCAAATACTCAACCCATTTCATATGTCTCTGATTCAACTTATTCTGGCTATCCAAATATTGTAAAGCCTTATGATCAGTATACAACACAAATTCACTCAGTATCAAATAATGTCTCCATTTCTTCAAGGCTTGAACAATAGCATAGAATTCTTGATCATGCACAAAATATTTTCTTCTTGCATCATTCAACTTTTCACTAAAGAAGGCAACAGGTTTACCTTCTTGACTCAACACAACTCCAATTGCACTACCACTTGCATCACATTCCACTTGAAATACCTTATTGAAATCAGGCAATGCCAAAACATGCAATTCAACAATCTTCTGCTTCAGAGTCTCAAAACTTTTATCTGCTCCTTGTGTCCACTTGAATACTCTTTTGTCTCCTCTCATAGTCTCAGTCATAGCATTACAAATTGCACTAAAATTTCTAATGAACTTTCTATAAAAACTTTCCAATCCATGAAATGATCTTACCTCACTAGCATTTTTAGGTGTAGGCCAATTCAAAATAGCTTCAACCTTTTTAGGATCCATCTTCAAACCATCAGCTAAAATAACAAATCCCAAATACACAATCTCCTCTTTCATAAATGAACACTTTTTCAAATTTATTAGCAACTTTTCCTCTTTCAATCTTTGCAAAACCTTTCTAACATGCAACAAATGTTCTTCTCTGGTCTTACTAAATATCAGAATATCATCAAGATATACAATTACAAACTTACCCAAGAATTTCTTCAGAACTTCATTCATCAATCTCATAAAACTACTCGGTGCATTAGTTAAACCAAAAGGCATAACCAACCATTCATACAAACCTTCTTTTTTCTTGAAAGCAGTCTTCCATTCATCACCTTGTCTGATTTTGATCTAATGATACCCAGTTTTCAAATCAATTTTGGTAAAATAATCTGCTCCAGTCATCCATTCTCAGTATAGGAAACCTATACTTCATGTTATCTTATTGATTTCTCTAGAATCAGTACACATTCTCCATTCTCTATTCTTCTTAGGTGCAAATACAATAGGTATTGCACAAGGACTCAAAATTTCTTTGATTAAACCTTTCTCCAACAATTCTTGAATCTGTCGGTTCAATTATTGATTCTTGGTAGGTGTCAACTGATGAGGTGCCTTATTTGGTAAACTAGCTCCAGGAATAAGATCCATGCAATGATCAATGCTTCTTTTCGGTGGTAAACCATTAGGTACATTATCAAAAATGATATCTTTGTACTCGATGAGTAACTTATCAATCTCCTTAGGAACACTATCCTTGGTTTTCTTTCTTGGTTTGTTAGGAATCACAACAAAACATACATCATCCCTTTTCAAATCCTTAACAAAATTTCTTCCTTCCATCAAGAAAACTTTCACAGATGTGCAAACATTACTAACAGGTTCTTCCATCAAAGGTAACAAGACTTGTTTTCTTCCATTAGCCACAATAGTATACTTATGCAATCTCCCATCATATATAGCATGCCTATCATATTACCAAGGTCTACCCAACAAAATATGACGATAATCCATAGGCATGATATCACACAACACCTTATCATAGTACTTTCCAATTTTCAAATTCACATAACATTGTTCACTTTCCAAGAGTGTGTGCTCATCTTTGATCCATGAAATCTGATAGGGCTTTAGATGTTCCAACCTTTTCAACTACAATTTTGTGACCATCTCCTCAGATGCTAGATTCTTTGAGCTACCACTATCAATGATTACCTTCCAAACTTGGTCAAAAACTCTACATCTAGTCTTGAACAAACTTTTCCTTACTAGATCTTCCTTTTTACTTTCATTCCACAGTGCTCTTCTTACCATCAAGTTATTTTTCTTCTCAGGTTCATTCGGTGACTCTTCTTGCCCCAAAGCATTCTGACTGTTACCAACCTTCTTACTTGCTTGTGTACATTCAAATTATCTATGTCCTTCATCTCCACAATTGTAACAAGTTCCTCAGAAACTTCCTCTACTATAACCACCTCGGTAGTTGCTGCCTCTACCTCTAGATGAACTTTCACCTTTTGACTTGGTTTTGCCTTTATCCAGATTTGTCTTTTCTGGTTCAAATCTAAAATTTTCACCATAGGATCTACCTCTTCCTCTAGGGAATCTACCACCTCTACCTATTTGTCTTTGTTCATGTCTCTTGTTCAATTTCTCCTCGACTTTCAAAGCAAATTGATAAGCCTCTTCAATGTTCTCCAATTTGACCATACTGATCTCTTCTTGGATGGAAACTCTCAAACCATTCAAGTATCTAGCAATTCTTTCCACATCATCTTCATCATGTCTAGATCTGACATCTTAGCTATAGAATTCTTCAATATATTCTTTTATCGAGCTATCATTGTGCTTCAAACTTTGCATTCACCTAACTAGGTTAATCTGATAATCACAAGGTAAGAACTTTCCTTTCAACTTATTGACCATTTTACTCCATACCTTGATTTTGTCTTTACCTTTCCTTTTCCTATTTAGCTGCAGATGTTCCCACCATAAGGATGCATGACTTTTCAAATTTGTGCTTGCAATCTTCACTTTCTTATCTTTACGTACATTCTCATATTCAAAGTACTTTTCCATCTCAGTGATCCAATCCATTAATTCATCAGAATCCAACTTTCCACCATACTTAGGAGGATTGAAATGTGGTGTATACTTCATACTTGTCAAAGCCTTCAAAAATATTTCTTCACCCTGATCCATCACAGGTGTTGGTTTTGTATTACCTTGTTCTTCCTTAACTTCATCATCATTAACATCTTCAAGATGTCTACCTCTTCTCTGGGCTGTCTCAACAACTTCCAATCTAGAAAAAATTTGTCTCAACATGTTTTCCAATCTTGGATCTATATCTCACCTCCCACGAACCATCTTGAAAACCCTCTACAATTGCAGGTCAGATCTCAATCTTCCACCCCACAACAAATCAGCTAGGGCTTCACAAGAAGGAACCTACAAATCTAGATTCACAAACCTAGATCTAGATCTCAACCATGCTCTGATACCACTTGATGCAAAGGAGGATGGTAGGGGCCAAGGAATGACACACCCTAACTAGATCCACCTTGCTCAACAACATGCGGAAGCAACAACAACATAGTGGGAGAGAGAAAATGCAAGATCATTCATATATTAACTTCAATTGATTCATACATTCTAGGTTGTAATACCTTCCTGGTTACAACCAAATATTACAATGAATTATAGAAGTCCTCAAACATGTGAGGATCTATCCAAAATCTCTAATCTTCTAACTTCTATCTCCTATCAAAATTGCCTCCTAAAATCTAACCAAACAACTACATTTATACAAGAGTCTACCAAAATGAGTCAGCCTTTAGATCCACAATCAATGGAAGAAACAATCAGATCCAGGACCACACGCTTCCTAATGATGGATACCAACATTAAATCCATGACCCATAATAAATACGCAAGTCAACCTCAACAAAAACTCAAAATACACTACTCGGTAAACAAGGATGATCAAGAAACAGACAAGCATCACCGAGCGCTAGTGAAAAAATTGACCGCCTAGGAGATAACTGACCAAACTCGGTAACCAAAGGAAACCAACCAACACCAAACCAACTCGGTCAAAGAAGGAACCGAGCAACACATAAAACTCAAATATCTTTTTGGTGACACAGGATTGCCAAGGACCCAAGATGGTCCTGCATCACATGTATTTTGTCACCTTAGTCACAGTTTTGATCTCTTCTATAGCTACAACCTTGTGTTTTTAAGGAGGCAAGTATCTCAAAACCTTAGCCACAACTTTATCTTCATTAATTATTCCACATAAACATCTCATTTTGTAAACAAGTTTTGTTACCATCTGCATGTAAGATGCAACATTCTCATCTTCAGTCATCTTCAAAGCTTCAAACTTTCTATTATGCGTCAACAACTTTTCCATCTTCACCTAAGGGTCTCCTTCATGTAGAATCCTTAATTTCTCCTAGATTTGATTCACTATCTCCAATTCCACAACATTAGAATATTTTGAATCTGTTAAAGCACTTAGCAAGGCTTCCTTGGATCTAATGCTGACATCAAATTCCTTCTTTTCATTAGGAGTAGTATTCAAGATATGCAAGATGATTTTAGTTTCTCTTTGTGATCTCACAATGTTTATTACCAAAGCATCTTAAATGTGTCTCCATCCTTCCTTTCCAAAATCTATAGTTTATTGCATCAAAGCTCAAACTTTCCTTCCTGAAAGTTTCCATATCAGATCTCCTCAAGTTGTTAGTTGACTTTTAAAAGAGGCATGAGATTTGATACCAATTGATAGAAATATATAAACACCATACAACTGAGAGGGGGGGGGGGGATCAATTGTGTCCTAACCACACAATATTTAACCAACTTTCATAATTAAACATTTAAACGATATATAATAATGTTAAACATGAAAGCAAAAAATCATAACACCACATGAACACATTAACACCAATATTTTTGACATGGAAACCTTGTTAGTGGAAAATCCATGGTGGGAATCAAACCCACAAGATGATTTGTACTTTGTTAAAAGAACAATACCCTATTAAAGGTAATACAAAGGAAATGAACATGTATTAGGTGCACTACCTAGCTTGATCACTACTCAATTTTAACAAGGGAAGACTCACTACCTTACAGATTAACTTGGACACCAATCCAGTTTGTGGACAACAACCCACTGATTATGAACTAACTAATAACACCTCCAACATGATAATACAACTCAAATGAAGTACAATAAATCTCTGCCTCAATTGTAAATTCTACTTATAAATCTTCACGCAATCATCAATACACCATGCTCACACAAATCCATACCTCCACACTTATAAATGGTCACATTCTTTTATAAATTTTATCAACTTATTTCTACAAGGTCAACCAAACACATAATTAAAAAATATTAATTCATTATAGCTCAATTTACAATGAGATCCATTAAATGTCAGCTAAAACATATAAATGGTCCATAATAACATCCTCAAACATGCAATAGCTCCATAAATCACGCTATGATTCATCATAATGCATTACACCAACCATGTCGGCCAAGAATGTTAAGAACAATAATTAGTAAACTCTATCACTCGAGAAACATAGCTTGCAATCCTCAAATCAACAAACCAATCACGTCAAGGATAAAATTATTGGTACTAAACATGCCATAGCCTTTGCATCTCAAAATACTATCTGTATCATTTTAAAATGGAAGCACTTCCATGTTAAGAGTGTTTAGCCCTCTGAGTAAGTGGTTTGGGGTCATGTCAAGAACCTTGATCAGGTCTTTTCTTGAATCTGGCTGTCTCCCTCTGTTCTACTTCTCTCTCCACCTGATTTCACCTTATTTCTGCATTTCCAGGTATTATGGACTGAGGTCCTGAGGTTTTTGACCTCTAGGTCAAAGTTGACCCTAGTTAGGTCAAGGTCGACCTTACTAGGTCAATGTCAACTTTTTTGGGTTAGGGTTGACCTTTTTGGGTCAAGGTCAACCTCATCCCAAAAATAGGCAAAACCCCTCTGGTCAATGTTGACTTTCATGGGTCAAAGTCAACTGAGATGGGTCAATGTTGACCTAGATGGGTTAGGGTTGACCTAAGAGGGGTAAAGTTGACCTTGCCTATAAAAAATAGGAATTTGGAAAGTACAAAGGCAGACAACAACAAACTCACCTCAGGTAGTGACTGTCTGGTAGCCAAGTTGTGTCTCAAAAGCTCCAAGCGCGTCGCTCAAAGTTCCTTTGTTCTCGGCATCTTGCTTCCTTGTTTCACATCTGCAAATGGTAAGAATGAGTAAGTATTTCTCTCTTTTCCTTATTTATAAGTTCAAATTAGGGTTTCTTTTAGGGTTTCCTTAGGGTAAACTTGGATTTCCCTTATGCATTTAGACATACATACACTCTTTTCATCATAACTTGAGTTCGATAACTCCATTTTTAGTGCTGTCAGCAGCATTAGACTTGTGATTTAGATATCTAACTCCTTGAACTAATTTAGGGAGCTTATGAATCCTTATAATTAGTTTAGGAAATGAATTTTCAACACACTGCATATCCAGTATATAGAGTTTTTCTTATCACCCTGTTTCACCCTTTCGAATGAGAAAGTCAAAATAGGGGGGGGCATAAGGGGCTCTATACACTTCTTAAATTGTCATATAGTAAGCCTTAGGTGATTTATGGATTTTCATTAACCTTGTGTGTTGCAGGTTCTAACAGTTTTCTGCAGTCCCCTGATCTTTACATCGAGGACTTAGCTATATCCTTTTTATTTAATATAATGTTTTCTTACTCGAGCTTGCATATTCATGTAGTGTCATATCTAAGCTAAAGTGGGGGCTAAATGTATCATCTTAAAATAGAAATTTTTTTATTTTGATAGGTTTAGCACCCTTTTTTAGTACATTTATCATGATAGACTTGCATTTAGGATGTATTCTGTACTTGATTTCTTCATTCTAGGTGAAATTAGGGTTAGGATCCTGAGGATTCTCCTTAATTTCCCTCTTCCATGGCTCTATCTTCTAGGTTAGACTTATAAATAGGTCATCTTGGCCTTCATCACAATAAGCATAGGATTTTGTGCCTCTCCTTGGCATTTTATCCCTTCCTGGCATCATTTCTAGGTCTCTAGGCACCCCAGGGACCTCCTGTCCTTAATCTGGCTGGATCTGGGCCCACTAGGTCAAGGTCGAGGTCAACCCTGACCTAGGTCAGAGTCAAGGTCATCCTTGACCTAGGCTAGAGTCTATCTCATCCCTAACCTAGGTCAGATATGAGGTCATCTTTGACCTCCTCCGGAATTTGTGCCCATTTTTCAGATTTGGTCCTGACGGGCCCCAAAATCAATGTCGGGCCCTCGGATCCGAGTGCAAAAAGGTTTTAATTCAAAATTTATTTAATTTTTTTCTCTCCTTAGTTATTGTGATTGGACCTTAATTCAAGGTGAAATTTGAATTATGGGTCCTCACATTGCTCTAGGAGCCTCACCTTGAAATCTCTATATAAAGACTCTCATTTGTCTTCATTTGCACAACATCACACAACAAGACCAAGAAATTTCATGAACAAGGAGATTCAAGAAAGCAAGGAATGGTGAAGTGAAGATGCAAGATTACAAGAGGATGATATAGAATATCAAGCCATTATTGACATCAAGCATCTTTATGAAGCACACCATTGTGAACACCTACTTGGAGCAAGAGAGATCCTTTCTTCCTTGATCCACCATTATCAACATTCAAGCATTCAAAGACATGATCATGGGATAGAAATTATAGATTGTGAGTTTGGTAGTACTTTAGCCTTGTGGGCTTGGTATGCTTTCCTATCTCATTCAAATCTATGCATTGTTTCTCATACATATTCATGCTATGGTTTTTAACCTAGAGGATTAGATCTTGGCATTGCACTTTCAATACATACACACACACATTCTATTTCAATCGGCTATTCGTGGAGGTGGAGATCACCAAAATGGGGTTTGACTAAGGAAAAACCCTATATAGTCAGCCCAAAAACACCCTTTTTTTAGATATCTATGGTCGCTATTTCAGGAATTGGAGGACAGATATGAGTACCCTTTTCGGAAAACTTCTGAGATCTGCGAACATAGTCAAAATCAGCCTTCAAAATAAAAATGCAGCCTTTGACCTTTTATCAGGGTCAAAGACTACCTGCTACTAGAAAGATGAAAGTTTTCAAGGTTTTCTCTATCACGGCTTCTTGGTCCCAGATCTGGTTGCAAAATCTTCTGAAACTCCACACAGGCTTTAGAAAATAGGTATTTCTAAATCTATTTCATGATGAGGTATGTATCTTGACCTAATTAATTTTCAAGTATTTCTAGATTTATTTATGCTATATGTATACTTTATTCCAATTCAAAACATATACAAATGAATAGTGGTGAATGATAGGTGCATTGTTAAGGCTCTATTTTTATCCTATTCATTTTGGTGAACCCGACGTAATTATTTGAATCAAGTATGTTAATATGAAAGCTTGGAATCAACACTAACAAATGTAAATCTAAACCCCCATCATTGTATGCTTGGAATCCACCTTGAGGGAAGAATGAATGGATCTTGAAGATGAACAAAGGATCTTGAAGGAAGATCACACCACCATGATGGCTAGATCTAGGGTTTGAATGATGAATCTTGCGTGCTTGAACCAAATCCCTTCAAAGGCTTGAATGATTGAATCCTTGATCTTAAATGTATCATCTTAAAATGGAAGCACTTCCATCTTGATAGGTTTAGCACCCTCTTTTAGTACATTTATCATGATAGACTTTCACTTAGGATGCATTATGCACTTGATTTCTTCATTCTAGGTGAAATTAGGGTTAGGATCCTGAGGATTCTCCTTAATTTCCCTCTTCCATGGCTCTATCTTCTAGGTAGGACTTATAAATAGGTCCTCTTGGCCTTCATCACAATCATCATAGGATTTTGTACCTCACCTTGGCATTATGTCCCTTCCTGGCATCATTTCTAGGTCTCCGAGCACCCTTGGGACCTCCTGTCCTGAATCTGGCTAGATCTGGGCCCACTAGGTCAAGGTCAAGGTCAAACTTGACCTAGGTTAGAGTCAAGATCATCCCTGACCTAGGTTAGAGTCAAGCTCATCCTTGACCTAGGTTAGAGATGAGGTCATCTTTGACCTCCTCCAGAATTTGTGCCCCTTTTTCAGATTTGGTCTTGACAGGCCCTGAAATCAATGTCGGGCCCTCAAATCCGAGTTTGGAAAGGTTTTAATTTAAAATTCATTTAATTTTTTTCCCTCCTTAGTTGGTTATTGTGATTGGACCTTAATTCAAGGTGAAATTTCAATTATGGGTCCTCACATTGCTCTAGGAGCCTCACCTTGAAACCTCTATATAAAGACTCATTTGCCTTCATTTTCACAACATCACACAAGACCAAGAAATTTCATGAACAAGGAGATTCAAGAAAGCAAGGAATGGTGAAGTGAAGATGCAAGATTGCAAGAGGATGATATAGAAGTGTAGACACCGAAAAATCCTTCAGAAAATAAATTATTTTTGTTTTCTGAAAATCTTTGATGACATCATCATTTATTAATTAATTAATTTATTTTTATGGCATTAAATCCCTCTCTCTTAATTAAAAATCTTTAATTAAGGAATCTAGCCTAAAAATGTCATTTGGACATTATCCCTAATTTATTAATTATTTAATTAATAAATTGACCAAAAAACTTCAAAAATAAATTAATTTATTTTTTATCCCAAAGTTGGCCAAAATTCTAAAGAGCACTAAACTCTTCTAGAAAGTCCTAAACCTTCTTCTAAATGGGTCAAAACCCTAATCTAGTCCCTTCAAACCCTAAGCCTAGATATTTAATATTTATTAAATTTACCTTTAATAAATATCTAAATCTCACCAAAAGCTACTTGCCCATCCCTTTCTCCTAATCCTAATCCTAATCCCCTTTCTAATCTTGTCACATTCCATTAGCAAAAGGTTTACCAAAACTTATGCTAACCTCCTCTTAGTCATCCTCCTTAGTCAACAAGGATTGCCACCTCTTGGCCACCTCTTGCAAATGCATTTAAGGATGCATTTAAGCCTTCCTTATCTTTCTTACATGCATTCGTTATGCATTTAAGTCCTTCTTATCCCTTCCTTGCCACCTCTTGGCCTTGGGCACATTTACCAAATTGTGCACATGCCCTCAAACTTTCAACTCAATCCTCCCTTGACACTTGTCAGGACACTTGTCCTTGACTCAACCCTAACCTTAACCCTAACTCTGACTCATCCTTTTAACCCAAGACCTTCCCTTTTCCTATAAATAGCCTCACTTCTTTGAGCAAACAATCCTCTCTCATCTTTCAACTCTCAAACTCAATAGCAAAGTTATAATGCCATTTTCATTTTAGCATAAGCATAAACTCATCATTTTAGATCATTTCCAAGCTTAAATCACATCTAAATTAGCTTAATTGGATTAACATAGATTCATTTCTTGTTTAATCAATCTTAGTTCATCTTTTAGCTTTGCATATTTGTGTGTTCTTGAGGCCTTTGAGGCAAAATAGGTTCCTCATACCTATTTTGTGTCATTTTGGGTCTTCTTGATCCTCAAATCATCCTAATTTGCATGCTCCAAGTGCTTGAGTTTGCACACCCACATCCATCTATATCTAAGCATATCAAACGGTGCATGGGCGCATCCGTTTTAGGCTTAAACTGAGGTGGCTTTGATTTTAGTTTGATTACCATTAAATTTGATTTGACTATATGCTATGACGTTTGTTTGTCTTTGGCCTTCAAAACAGGTTTAGGTGCACGCTCAAATCCTAGTCTACAAGAAGATCAAGCCATTGTTGACATCAAGCATCTTTGTGAAGCACACCATTGTGAACACCTGCTTGGAGCAAGATATATCCTTTCTTCCTTGATCCACCATTATCAACATTCAAGCATTCAAAGACACAATCGTGGGATAGCAATTACAAATTGTGAGTTTGGTAGGAGTACTTTAGGCTTGTGGGCTTGGTATGCTTTCCTATCTCATTCAAATCTATGCATTGTTTCTCATACATATTCATGCTAGGGTTTTTAATCTAGAGGATTAGATCTTGGCATTGCACTTTCAATACATACACACACATATTCTATTTCAATTGGCTATTCGTGGAGGTGGAGATCACCAAAATGGGGGTTTGACTAAGGCAAAACCCTATATAGCCACCCCAAAAACACCCTTTTCAAATATTTATGGTGGTTGTTTCAAGAATTGGAGGATAGATCTGAGTACCCTTTTCGACAAAACTCCAAGATCTGCGAATAGAGTCAAAATTGGCCTTCAGAATAAAAATGTAGCCTTTGACCTTTTATCGAGGTCAAAGACTACCTGCTGCCAGAAAGATGAAAGTTTTCTGAGTTTTCTTTGTCATGGCTTCCTGATCCCAGATCTGGTTGCAGAATCTTTTGAAACTCCACACAGGCTTCAGAAAATAGGTATTTCTAAATCTATTTCATTATGAGGTATGTATTTTGACCTAATTAATTTTCAAGTATTTCCAGATTTATTCATGCTATATGTATACTTTATTCCAATTCAAAACATATATAAATGAATAGTGGTGAATGATAGGTGCATTGTTAAGGCTCCATTTTTATCCTATTCATTTTGGTGAACCCGTCTGTGACAACTCTTTCTTTTATGGTGTTAGATTTTCCTTTGTCTTATTGTGTGTGTTCACCTTCACAATTCATTTTGGTGAACCCGACATACTTACTCTCCTTTCTTTTGTGGAATTAGATGTCCTATTGTGTTTTGTGGTGTTAGATTCCTTTTATTGTTGATGTTAGATTTTCCCTTTGTGTTAAATCTTGCATGCTAATTAGATTTGAAAAATACAAAAAAATTACAAAATTTCTTTCAAAATACAAAAATATTTCCATTTTTTTCATGCTTGCACTATTATTTTGTGTTCAACATGTATGATCTTTGTTTTCAATACTTTGATGAAGCTTTTATTGAAAAAGAGGATAGATCCCTTAATGAGGTACATGGCAGTGAGGATGAAAATTATTTGAATGAGATCTCCATTGATCCTATTCCTATTTCACCCTCCTCCACAACCTCTTCAATTGACCTTTACAAAGATGAGTTGGGGATTGATGTTTATTCTTATCCTAATATATGTCTTTTCTATGAGCCTATTTTACAATACAATTTACCTTCTTTCCCCTTTAGGGATCAATCTTTAATGACTTATGGCACTCCTACAATGCGCTTTATGGATAGGGATGATAATCCTCCTATTTGGGATGAACCTTTGGATTTCGATGTTGATTACTCTCTTCCTCATGAAACCATTGTGGATAATCCTCCTATTTGGGATGAGCCTTTGGATTTCGATGTTGATTACTCTCTTTCTCATGAAACCATTGTGGATAATCCTCCTATTTGGGATGAACCTTTGGATTTCGATGTTGATTACTCTCTTCCTCAAGAAACCATTGTGGATAATCCTCCTATTTGGGATAAACCTTTGGATTTCGATGTTGATCACTCTCTTCCTCATGAAACCATTGTGGATAATCCTCCTATCTGGGATGAACCTTTGGATTTGGATGTTGATTACTCTCTTCCTCATGAAATCATTGTGCATAATTCTACTCTTTGGGATGAACCCTTGGATAAAGACATTGATTTATCCCCTCCTTGTGAAGAAATTTTGATACAAAAGGATGACATATTCTCTAAAACACACTCCCCTTATGCAAAAGAAGATGACATTATAGATCCTTCACCTCGATTTTGGATTCCTTCTAGTGATGAGACATTAGCGTAGAAAGATATGAATTCTCTTAACGCTCTTCCTCTTAGTGGTGATCTTATGGGACATCAAGATCCTACCTCACAAGCTTCTTACCATAGTATTACTTATATCTATTCAAACCCTTTTCCAACTGTGGTTCCAAGTGTTCCTCTAGTTGTGTCTTCCATTCATATCACTTCTTAAACTTTTCTTAGTATTCCTAAACTTCCTAATCCTAATTGTATCCTTCCTAATCTAGTTCCTAATCCTAAACCTATCTTTCCTAATCTGATTCCTAATATTCATATTCCCAATTCTCCATCTATTGTTCCTAGTTCTTCCCACACTTATGTTGAGGTTCAAACTATGGTTCATGATGTGCAAAGATTCTTCAAAGTATCTTCTCCTTATTATCTGATCCATAAAGATAAAAGAAAAGAAATTTCTCCTTTGAGATTTCTTCATAATTTTACCACTCATTCATATATAACATAGATATTTTCTCCTCTAGAATAGGGGGAAAGATGTATATTTCTTCTTGTCTTCTAGAATCCATTATGTTCTTTCTTTGAGATTAATTGGTTATTCTTTCATTTATATCGATGGTTTGTGTTATGATAGCTTTTCATCCATTGCTCTCTTCTATTATTCAAGATATCTTTTCTAGGACACGTGTTTTGAAAAGGTATCCCTTGCCTTTCATCCTTGGGGGGCAAGGTTCTCCCTTCTTTCTCTTTATCTAGGGAACTACTTTCCTTAGCTTAGTGGTATTTATTTATATTACAATATTACTTCATCATATTGATAGATGTTTTGATTATGGATAACCTTTTCTATATGAGAGGTTGTTGTCCTAGGTCATCACCTCTTCTCTATGTTGCAAATTAAATGTTCTTTATAAACTCTCACCTTTTCTTTTGTGTTAGAGTTGTTTCCCTCATTCCAAAGATTCCTTTTCCTCTTGTTTGTAGGGGGCTTGATGATTGAATCTTTGTTCCTGCTCAATTTATCTTTGAAGGATGATATTTTATCTAAAGCACTCCTCTTTGGTGGGGGTCTTGTTGATAAAGATCTCTTTCAGTTGATGATCCTTTTCCATGAGTGACATATCCTTTTCATGATTATCTATACTCTTGGATGTAGGGGTCAATATCCCTCGCTAAGAATATGGTATACATTGTTGCTAAACATGATATCTCCTTGAATTATGAAGTAGGTATCCTCTTCCATATTTGTTCCTACACTTGGGGGGCAAGGATGTCATTTCCTTCTTTTCTGTCTTTCTGGGATTCACCTCTTTCCTTGGTTAAACAGTATCTATCTATTATGTGATATCCAATCATACATGAAAATTTTGGTTTGCATTAAGGATCTATGTCCTTAATAACAACCTCTTTTTTTGTTTGACATTGGGTTTCCATTGTTGATATATCTCTTACCTTGGAAACTGAATAGTGTGCTATCCTTCACAAGGGTTACTTTTTTTCACTTCTTGCATGATATCTCTTTGCATGCATCCCTTCCATGACCTTATAGGAGCTGTGACCTTCTTGGCTTGGCCTAGGTGTTGTTTGTGGATATTGTCTTGATGTTGAAGAAGGCTTTATCCTTGTTCTTTCCTTTCCTTAACATGTCAAAATAGTATGTTTTTACCATATTAAGGAGGGGGGCATATATAGGGTCTCCCTTGTACTATAGTTTTTATTTTTACATGCTAAATCTTGGAAGGTAACACACATAAGTTGCTAAAACCTAAAAAGACACATTTATATGTTAAATCTTCTAATGGTAATGCACATAAGTTGCTAAATCCCGAGGAGAAATATTTTTCAAAATTTTCAATATTCTAAATCTTGGAAGGTAATGCACATAAGTTGCTAAATCCTAAAAAGACACACATCTATATGCTAAATCTTTTGAAGGTAACACACATAAGTTGCTAAATCCTGAGGAGAAACACATTTCATATCCATAGTGATACAAGAAAGTGGATCTATGGGTATTCTAGAAGCTGTCAAAAGATGCATTACAATTTCAAGGCATAGTTTATGGGTGAACCCGTTGAGCTCTCCCTCCAGGGTGATTCATGGTAAGGTGGGCATCTTACTATGTGAGGTAATCACTCTTTTCCCTTTCTCTCTTTTCACTTTCATGCTAGTAGGACTGGATCATGAAGCTATGTTGTTTATAGTGTTGCTCTTGTCTTTCTTATGTAATCATTTATGCTTTTATGATAGCTTTTCAAATATGATATTAGTATTAGAAATATTTCTTAGCGAGGTTTCTTATGATAATTTATTTGGGTTGTTTAGTACTAACCCCTGTTCTTTTGGTTTTCTCTTTTTGCACCCTCGTTCGTGTATGTTGAGTTAGAATCCTTAGCCTGGGGGCTTGTTTCCTTAGCTAAATGTTATTTTATCTCATTGTGAATCCACTTGGATATCCTCTTTCTTCTCCTTTACCAAGAGTTTGCATTGAGTCCATACTCTTGCTAAAGTGGGGGCTTAATGTATCATCTTAAAATGGAAGCACTTCCATGTTAAGAGCATTTAGCCCCCCAAGTAAGTGGTCTGGGGTCATGTCAAGTGCCTTGATCAGGTCTTTGCTCGAATTTGGCTTTCTCCCCCCGTTCTGCTTCTCTCTCCACCCGATTTCACCTTATTTATGCATTTCCAAGCATTATGGACTGAGTTCTTGAGGTTTTTGACCTCAAGGTCAAAGTCAACCTTGAGGGTCAATTCAACCTCAACTCTAACCTAGGTTAGGGTCAACCTTGAATTTGACCTAGGGAAGAGTCGACCTCATCCTTGACCCATAGTTCAAATTTCAAATTTTAGATTCCCATGATTTCTGGGTGTCAGGTTTTGGAAAGTTTCTTTTTCCCACCTCCGGGTCGGCCATTTCGGGTTTTAGAATGGTAAATCCTTAAATCACATTTAATGTGGGTCTATTTCTAGGGGTTAAAGTTAATTGGGATTTAATTCTCCAATTTCGGCCTTCTCTAGAGGTTTGTGCCCTAGTTCACTATAAAAGGAGGTCTTCCTCTCTCATTTTCTCCATCCACACTCAAGCATTTGACATCCATTATTCACCAAGAAATTTTATGATCAAGGAGCTCTCAAAGAGATATTCACAAGCCATCAAGTTTTCTCTCAAGCAAGATCAAGCATCCATTCAAGCATTCAAGTTCGAGTGACCCCACAATAGTGGGTTACACTTTTTTAGACATGCTGATTTTTGCTGAAATGACACATTTTTAATAAAATATGATTATTTAAGCCTTGAGAGGTTCAATTTGAAGGAATTAATTAGAAATGGTTAGCTCAAAGTCTCTTAGATAAAAAAATCATTGAGATAACATATATACTCCTCAATTATACCTACAATGGAGTCTCCTTCGCATCTATTAAAATGCTGATAAAAAATCACTTTGACTTTATCTTTTGGCAGATCAAATGACTCCATTTAAAAAACCTATCTATGTAGTAAGGTACTACTAAGAAAACTCTTTCCAATTATTATAATGTTAATATATATTAATTTTATTATGACTTTATATTTTTAGTTTTACTAAACATAAATATTTCACTGTATCTCCACTTCTATGTTTGATGCTTATGAAAAATAGTAAATGAGAGAAAAAACTTCTAAAAAATATCTATGCCCTAGGTATTGAAGTTATCTTTCTATTAAAAAAAATAAAAATAAAATTGGACAAATACACAAAAAGTTATAAGCTATGTAGTCAAGGTATGTCAAAATTGCGGCTTAGTCAACTTTAAACGTTAATAAAATATGAAATAAGCATGATAATGTCATAAAACCAATTGCATGCCTTCCATATAGATGTTAAAAAATTAAATTTGAAAGAATCACATTGATATCTATTTTAGAAAAAAATTTATGCTCTACGAAAACAATGTAACTCTTTGAAAATGACGTTTTTAGCAACATACCAATTTTTGTGGGAGAAAGCAAAAAATAATCAAATCAATTCAAAAATAAAAATAAAAAATATATATAGAATCTAGATATAAAATCTTAAAAGACTCTAATTTACTTCATCTTCAGATTCTTAATGGTTTAACAACAATATGCATTCGAATCTAAAAGTTTTATTCAAAATTTAGAGTACAGTGTCCGTTCAAGCAAAAAAGTGTAACCCACTATTGTGGGTTCACCCGTCCTCTTCTCCATTCAAGTTCTCCATTAAAGATCAAGGATTCAAGCATTCAAGCCTTTGAAGGGATTTGGTTCAAGCATGCAGGGTGGTCCCACAATAGTGAGTCCCACTTTTTGGCCAACTTTGACACAGAGATCACAATTTTGAGAAAAAATCTCACTTTCAAACACATGTTGCCACAAAACTATTAAGAATTTGAAGATGATGTAAAATAGAGTCTTTTAGATTTTTATTTCTAGTTTTTAAATATATTTTAAAAAAAATTTAAAAAAATTATTTAAATTCATTTTTCCTTCTCCTTCTAAAAGTGGTTTGCGTGAAAAAACTATGTTTTTAATGAGGTACTGTCACTTGGATCAGGATAACTTTTTTTAAAATTATGATAATGATGTAATTCTTTCGAGATTATATTTTTAACTTCAATATCTAAAGGATGCAATTGGTTTTATTCATTTTGGATCAATATTTCATAGTTTATTAAGTTTTAAAGTGACAGTAACTGTAATCTAGACATAAGGTCACTTGGATCACTCTAACTTGATCTAGGTATATCGAATTTTTTTTAAATTTTTTTTAATAGAAAGGTAACACATACACTTTTCCTACATATTTTTCATAATTTTTTTTTATGATTTACTCTTTTTCCCGAAGTCATGAAGAGACAGGTTGTTGAATGACCAAACAACCTATATTTAGTTAAAGTAATATTTAAAAGTGATAATGAACTCAATATGTATTAAAATTATATTCATTAGAAAGCTTATTTTGAATAGCGTCTTTTGACATCATTTATTTGAAAAAATCATCTTGTTTAGTCCTTGTTTCAGGCCCTAGAAGACCATTTTTCTGCAGTTGAGTTGTTTTCTAAGAGCAAATTTTTATTTTTTGTGGCTTCGTGCGAAGAGGGTCTTCGCACGAAGCCACCCAAGGGTCTTCGTGCGAAGACCCCTCGCACGAAGCCTCCCGAGTGAAAATTTCGGCCAAAAACCATGGTCAGGATTTTTCCCAGGGGTACTTCCTACGAAGTACCCTAGTCGACCATTAAAATATTTTTAAAATTTTTTTTTAAAATGGTATAAAAGTAAAATTTTTCATTTTTATTTTACATCAAATTGCAATTAATAAATTTGCATTTTCTATTATTGAAGGCATTTTTTGAAAAAGGAATTTTTGTTGACGATCTTGTGGAAGACATTTTTTGGAGCTCGAAGAAATGAGAAACAAGAAGGGAAGACAAAGTAAATCTTCTAGAAAAAGGTCACCTAATACTGAACAAAAAAATCATGAAGCTACATTGGCATATTATCATAAAACTAAAGAAGCCGAAAGACAAGCTGAAGTAGGAGGGTCAAGTCAAGTCGAAGAATTGCACATTGAAGAAGGGTCAGAATTACTCCCTAGAGAGGCTCAAACAATTGATGTTGGAGAAAGGTCAACATCACGTAATCCTATTGTTATGGATGAACTTTTAAATTTAGCTCAAAGTGAAAAGAAAAATATTAGTTATAGAAACTTAGATCATTTACTTACAATGAATGTGGACACTTTGAGATCACTTGCTAATGCTCAACAATTAAGTCTTGCTAAGAAGAGATTAATGAAAATGATAGCAAGAGAAATATTGGGTAAATTTGATAATTTTGAAACACTTGAACAAGCTCAATTTCCTTCACTTATACTTATAGACAAAAAGTTGGAAGGGGCATTAAAATTATTGGGTATAGACACATCATCAAAGAAGAGAAAAGTTGTTGACATGCAAACTAATATGATTGAAAATCTTAAGAAAGGTTTGAACCAGTTAGGGAAGTGATCTCAGACTATAGATAAGTCCATTACAAGAAAAGTTATGTTGACATCCATTGTAGGTAATAGTGTGAGACGAAAAAGAAATATATCTTCAGTTTCATCTCACATTGGTTTTAATAGGAAAATAATATCACGATATGTTAATAAGAGAATACTTTTGGATGATAGCACCTTGGAAGGCAATTGGGAAATCATGTGTAGAGCTCCTCATTCTGATAGGATTGATGAAGAAATAAAAAATTTGATCACATCATTTTGGAATGATAATACACGTCCTTCATCAAACACTAGAGATGTTATTAGACATAGAATTTCAGCTAATCAATATGAATATCATACGAAACATTGGTTGGACACAACACAACATGAAATGTATGTGTCATTTTGTAGTTGAAATCTTAATATAAAGATTGGGCAAACATTGTTTGAAAGATTGAAGCCATATTATATTAGGACAAACAAAGTGTTTGAAACTTCTTGTTGTCATTATCATATTGAATTTGATCTCCACTATCAAGTTTTTTTGAAAGTTTGTAGAAGACACTTATGGTTTTGAAAAGGCTCCTCCTACTAGACGAAGTGAGTTCATCTCATCCATTTTATGTGACAAAAGAGATGATGTAGCTGGACAAATAAATTGCATAAAAGGAATATGCCAAACATGTGCCGATTTATCTCTTTTTCCTTTGAAAAATGAAGATATTGATGTAACAAAGATGGTAAATTGCAAGAGTTACAAATATGTAAAGAATGAAACAAAATTTGGGAAAAAATCCAAAAGGTTAGAATATGTTGAAGAGGAGATAAATGTTGGAGTTTTTATGGAAAAATTTAAAAAATTGATTCAACCCTACATTCATCATGCTTTTTTTGCAAAGTGGCAAGCACAACAATTTCAAACACTGAGAGACAATTTCCCACTTGGAACTATTGTATCAGTTGTTGATTTTGTAGAAAATTATTCTTTTGTTCATCAAAAGGCAATTTAGTCAGAATACTATTTTTCAAAGCAAATTACTATTATGGTACATGCGTGTTATCGACACACACAATTAGATTTGGATGGTATTGAGAGCACATTTGAAGCACGGGTCATCAAGAAGGAATATCATTTTTATATAAGTGATGATAGAGAGCATGACATTCATTATGTGGAACATTGCTTCAAGATGTTTTTTGCAAATGTGAAAGAAAGAGGTATAAAAATTGATAAATATTATGTTTGGTTAGATGGATGTGCTGCGCAATTTAAGTCATCAAGACCATTTTATGCACTATGTAGATATCATCATAATGAAAACATACCACATGTCTGGAGTTTCTTTGAGAGTGGACATGGAAAAGGTGAATATGATGGTGCTGGAGCTTGCATCAAACATGCTATACAAAAGTATCAAATGAATTATAAGGGAGTGCATATAAAAAATGCACATGATTTGGTTGAATGGTGCAAGACACTTTTTGCACCAAATGAGAATGACGCGTCATCAGGATTGACTCAGGCGGTGCCATATAGAAAATTTTGGGAGATAAAAGGTATGCACACATTTTTTAATTATTTCAAAGTGTTTAAAATTTTAATGATATTTTTTATTCAAATTATATTTATATAGAATGTATTAAATATATGTACATTTGTTCAGGTGTGGATAGAAAAATTATGCATGGTTGCAATAGGATAGAAAAGACGCGATCTTTGCATTCAGTTATGAGTACAAATTGTCGCAATTGGATGTTGAACACTAGGGACTACTCATGCTTTTGTTGTCACTGCATTGCTGACAATTATGAGGAATGTATCAATCAAGATCGTGGATATGTAGGCGCATGGAATCTAGTGCCACTAGTTGTTACTGATACATTTGATAGAGACGAAGATGAAAACTTCGATGATGTTCCTTTGATTTCTACTGATTACGATCATATCTCGGGATTGGTCAAAATTGGTAAGTATATATAAATTTCACATTATATGGTACACTGAGTTGCACATGTATAGATCATGTAGATATAGATAGATCTATAGATTGAACTAAGTATTTATTTTAAGATCTCACACACGTATATATATATAAATTTATTGTGCAGGAGATGTCTTTGTAGTGATTGTTGAGAGTGGAAATGTAGAAGGAGTTGATTATTATTTACTGTGTTGTACTACAGAGAGGATGAAGTTACTTGAACCTGAAGAAAGTGATGGAATGTTGTTCCCCATAGGTTTGTATATCCAGTTTACATCAATATATTGAACTCAATTTGTAAATTTTATATTTCAACCTTTTAACAAAATTCAAATTGAGTTTGTTTAAATTTATATATTGTTAAAATATGTGACTTGCAGGTTCAGTTGTTTTAGAGGGAACATATTTCAAACAAATCAAAGTAATTCAACATGGTATTCACTTTGTTGATTATGAACCAGACAATAAGGTGTTCCAATATAGTCACCTAGTAGTTGCCACATCCATTTGTCTTCATACAGTTAAATCTCAACGTGGACGTCGTAAGTGGAGACTAGATAGTGAGGATCATGAGAGAATATTACAGGTTCTCCATGAAAGGTCTGAACCACTTGAGTTGGTCTAAAAATTTTAATACATGTATACTTATTTGTTGTGTTGGGACCTATTTGATATCTGTGGATTAAATTTCATTATACTTTTTTTATATATTTAAACATATTCAATAGGCTATAATTTGTTGATATATGATGAACCTATTTGATGGTTCAATGGTTTTAATATATAGAATTTTATATGTATACTTTGATTATTCAATGATTTTTATAGATTTCATGTTAGTTAAAGATTTTATGTATGCTTGAAATTAGTTAGAATAGTTATTATGGACATTAGTTACATGTATTAACTAGTTATCTTCTATGATATTAATTATAGATCTCAGGTTAAGACCCCCCTTAAGACCTCCCCTTAAGACACTAAAAAATGATGAAATTAGTTATATTACACGTATGACATGTGTTAACTTTGTAGAATTAGTTAGAATAGTTATTATGGACATTAGTTAAATTTGTTATCATCTAATCAAATAAAATCATCTAGAGTTAAATCATATATCATATAGATCATCTAATCAAATAAAATCATCTAGTCAAATCATATATCATATAGCTGATCTAATCAAATAAAATCATATCATCTAATGGAATAAAACCATCTAATCTAATCATATATCATCTAGAATAAAAAAAATCATATCATCTAATCGAATTAAACAATCTAATCTAATCATATCATCTAATCAAATTAACCAATCTAATCTAATCGTATCATCTAATGGAATAAAACCATCTAATCTAATCATGTATCATCTAATCGAATAAAACTATCTAATCTAATCATATATATCAAGTAAATGTGTCTCATATCATATCATCTAATCAAATAAATGTGTCTCATATCATATAATCTAAGCATAGATCATCTAATCAAATATGTACGTCTAGATAATCAAGTAAATGTGTCTCATATCATATCATCTAATCAAATAAATGTGTCTCATTTCATATAATCTAAGCATAGATCATCTAATCAAATATGTACGTTTAGACAATCAAGTAAATGTGTCTCATATCATATCATCTAATCAAATAAATGTCTCATATCATATAATCTAAGCATAGATAATCTAATCAAATATATGTACGTCTTGAATCATATGTCTCGAATCATAAACTGAGTCTCAAATAAAATATATGTTCAACATGTCCTAAACTAGGGAGTCATCTAGGTGCATACAAACAGAGTGACCCTCTGAGTGACTGTCATGAGCATCCTCTGACTGTGAGACAACAACTGAGCCCTGCGAATATAAATGCATGTATATATGATAATAATCTAAAATAATTAAAATATTATAAATGCATATTTAAACTTACATATTTTTAAAACATACCTGAGCACTAGTAGGTGTATCATCTGCTTGTAAAGCAGTGACAGTTGGTTATATACACATGTGCATAGTAGATATATTAAATGTAAAGTACTTGAAATATGAACATGTACATGTACATATATATCTAAAACTTACCTGACCACTAGTAGGTGTCACATCATGTGGAAGATGCTCTGAACCCACACTAGAGGTAACATGCTTTGCTAATTGTGCCTACAAAATATTATGCATTAAACAAACATTAATACACGTACAATTAATTATTCACTAAAACTCCTAATAAAAAAGAAAAGAAATTTTTATATGTACCTGAGTCTCAGGAGTAGGAGGATCGTCAGTGCGCTGCACCATCATATCATCAACTGATATTGCATCACCCACACCACCTAAGGTCTCGAACCTCTGTAGTAATGAGGAGTGTAGGGGTGTCACTAGCTGTGAGGGGAGTGGTGTAGAATCTGAACCATGTGGTGAAATAACATATCCATAAATGACCCGCCACCAGTGGCAACATCCACCTGACCCAACCCATGCAACTGCTCATCAAAAGCATCTAGGCCCTCACTGGTGATGCATACATCTCCAATCTCTATACTGGGCTCTGCAGGTGTAGAGTGATCTATGGGTGCACAGTGCTCTGCACTATCCTGTGAACGATGCTCTGCACTATATTGTGCCTGACTAGTAGATGGTGCATCCTGTGTCGGTGGAACTACAGGACCCCATGCAAGTGAAATGTAATCCCTGATTGAATGTATAGGGATCCCCTATGTGTCGGCAATATGAGAATAGGCCTACACAAGATCCTCCAAAAAGTAAAGGGCCATATCTAAAGTAGTCTGATAACCGACAATGCTCGTATCTCTCTAGGCACAGGAAGACCAGCAGATCTATATGTCTCATCACTCACACCTACAACACTAATAGATGAAGCCTCAGAAGATGATCTGGGTCTACTCGATCTACTCAAAACATATTTTCCCACTAAATCTGAACTGATCGATGTGGTTGCAGAAGCAATCTATCCTATGCTGTCCAGAACTCCCCTCTGAGAAGCAATGATGACCCTATCTGTAGTAGCAGCCATCGTCGGTGTCATTGCTGGACTCCTCTCTCCAACTAGCTATCTATGAGGTTGCACAACTCAATCAGGCCTATGATACTGATCACAGTCTGCAACCCTACCCAGCCCCTGACCATAAAAAGGTGGGATATCAAAATAGTTGACCCTGAGTCCCAAACGGAACTCAACGTACAACTGTTGTGCAAAGTATAATAGAATTTGGTCATTATTTGGATAACGACCATGGACTGCAAGATGTCGAGGGTAAATCATACAAGCAATCTAAGGGATCACACAGCATGTGACCTGATATGCCCTCACCACTCTCATGTGCTCATAATGTGGGAACATCTCCCATTTGATGGTTTCCTTGGGGACGAGGCTCTGAACCCTCACTAAGGAAACATCACCCGAGATCTCCTCCCTCAACTCTCAAAAAATGGCCTCAACTACCTGAGGCGTAAATGAAGTGTGGGACCTCAATCTACTAGTCATAGAATCCAAACTAGTCAATATAGTAGCACATGTGTCTCTGTATATACCATCTCCACTAGATCTACTGATAGCCTGTCTAAGTCTAGCTATCTCTGTATCAGCCATGTGGAAAATAGTATGAATGTCAGGAGTCAGAGGTGTGCCCTGAGCAGCCATCTAGATGTACATCACATGTGAAAGAGCTAAGTGTTAATAATTAAGCACTTGATTACAACATTATAACTGCATGTAAAATGGAAACAAATAAGTGGTCCTAAGGTATAGATAAGACATCAATGTGTCATAAGACATCCTAGTATGTATTAATGAAACCTAACATGTACATCAATGGACCTCATAGGACTAACTTTAATATTTACTAAAAATAAATTTACATAAGGGGTCGTGGGTAACATAAGTGGTCATAGCTCATGTCTTAAGGAGTCGTGGGTAAAATAAGTGGTCTTATTAAGTCTTAAGAGTCCTAAGACACATACTAATTAGGTCTTAAGGGGTCAAAAAATTAATAATAAGAGGTCTTAAGGGGTCGTAGGTAACATAAGAGGTCCTAACGTATAGATAATCTAGGACTATAGAATATCTTAAGGGGTCATGGGTTATATAAGTTGTCCTAGATTGTCTTAAGGGGTCGTGGGTTATATAAGTTGTCCTAGAGACTATCTAGTTAGGTCTATAAGTAGAGAAACAACTTAAAGAAGTATACCTTATTTCCTAATATGATCTAATGTGACCTATTAGGATAGGTAATATGACCTAGAGTGTCTTAAGGGGTCATGGGTAATGTAAGTCCAGTCCTTGATTGTCTTAAGGGGTCATAGGTAACATAATAGGTCCTAAGGTATAGATAAGAGGCATGGAGTGTCTTAAGGGGTCGTGGGTAACATAAGAGGTCCTAAGGTATAGATAAGACATAATTGGTTCTAATTGAGTCTAATTAGACCTCCTAACTAGTTCTAATTGAGTCATAATAGGTCCTAATAGGTCCTAATTGGTCTAGTTACCTATCTAATTGGTCATAATAGGTCCTAATATATCTAATTGGTCAGACTAATGTTGGTTAAAGACCTAATACCTGTCTAATTGGTCCTAATAGGTCCTAGTTAGGTCTACTTGGTCCTAATAGGTCTACTTGGTCCTAATAGGTCTAGTTAGGTCTATAAGTAGAGAAACAACTTAAAGATGTATACCTTGTTTCCTAGAATATGACCTAATGTGACCTAAATTAGGACAGGTAATATGACCTAGAGTGTCTTAAGGGGTCATGGGTAATGTAAGTCCAGTCCTTAATTGTCTTAAGGGGTCGTAGGTAACATAATAGGTCCTAAGGTATAGATAAGAGGTATGGAGTGTCTTAAGGGGTCGTGGGTAACATAAGAGGTCCTAAGGTATAGATAAGACATAATTGGTTCTAATTGAGTCTAATTAAACCTCCTAACTGGTTCTAATTGATTCTAATTGAGTCATAATAGGTCCTAATAGGTCCTAATTGGTCTAGTTACCTGTCTAATTGGTCATAATATGTCATAATATATCTAATTGGTCATAATAGGTCCTAATATATCTAATTGGTCAAACTAATGTTGGATAAAGACCTAATACCTGTCTAATTGGTCCTAATAGGTCCTAGTTAGGTCTACTTGGTCCTAATAGGTCTAGTTAGGTCTATAAGTAGAGAAACAACTTAAAGATGTATACCTTATTTCCTAGAATATGACCTAATGTGACCTAAATTAGGACAGGTAATATGACCTAGAGTGTCTTAAGGGGTCGTGGGTAATGTAAGTCCAGTCCTTGATTGTCTTAAGGGGTCGTAGGTAACATAAGAAGTCCTAAGGTATAGATAAGAGTCATGGAGTGTCTTAAGGGGTCGTGGGTAACATAAGAGGTCCTAAGGTATAGATAAGACATCAATGGGTCATATTATTTGTCCTAATTACCTATCATAGCATACATAGATAAGAGTCATGTAGAGTGTCTTAAGGGATCATGGGTAATATAAGTGGTTCTAGACTGTCTTAAGGGGTCGTGGGTAACATAAGTGGTCCTAGAGTCATAATAGAGTCATGATAGGTTTAGTTAGGTCTATTTGGACCTAATAGGACCTAATACATCTAATTGGTCAGACTAATGTTGGTCAAAGACCTAATACCTATCTAATTGGTCCTAGAATGTCTACTTGGTCCTAATAGGTAGATAGTTAGGTCTATAAGTAGAGAAAAAACTTATACATACCTTATTTCCTAATATGACCTAATGTTCAACCTATTATGGAGTCATGGAGTGTCTTAAGGGGTCGTGGGTAGTTCATAAGAGGTCCTAAGGAATAGATAAGACATCAATCAGGTCATATTAGGTCTGTCCTAATTACCTATCATAACAGGTCTAGATAGGTTTAGTTAGGTCTATTTGGACCTAATAGATCCTAATACATCTAATTGGTCAGACTAATGTTGGTTAAAGACCTAATACCTATCTAATTGATCCTAATAGGTCCTAGTTAGGTCTACTTGGTCCTAATAGGTCTAGTTAGGTATTTAAGTAGAGAAACGACTTAGACATGTACCTTATTTCCTAATATGACCTAATGTGGCCTATTAGTCCACCTAATATGACCTAGAGTTTCTTAAGGGATCGTGGGTAATGTAAGTGGTCCTTGATTGTCTTAAGGGGTCATGGGTAACATAAAAGGTCCTAAGGGCCCGTCCTAGGTTACATTAATGGATCCTTGTATACATATATAATGGGTCTTTAGGATCTGAATAGGTCATGTATATGTCTTAAAATATCATAAGGGATGTATAATGGTCCAATAATATTAATGGGTCCTAGAACATCATAAGTGGTCTAAGTCCAGTCCTAGGACATCCTAAATTTTTTTAATCGGTCTTGGGGGTCCTAAGGTTTTATATTTGCTTTAAGATTTCATAAGGGATCTAGATAAGAGTCCTAGAATGTTAATGGGTCGTAGGTGCAATATAAGCACGGTCCTAGACTACATCTTAAGGGGTCGTGGGTAAAAATGAGTCAAGTATATATATATATATATATATATATATATATGTGTGTGTGTGTGTGTGTGTGTGTGTGTGTGTGTGTGTGTGTGTGTGTGTGTGTGTGTGTGTGTGTGTGTGTGTGTGTGTGTGTGCGTGCGTGCGTGCGTGCGTGCGTGCGTGCGTGCGTGCGTGTGTGTGTGTGTGTGTGTGTGTCTTAAGGGGTTGGGGGTAACTTAAGAGGTCCTAAGGGGTCCTATGTTTCATTAGTGGATGACCTTGTATGATAAATTAATTAAATCTAGGATGTACATAAATGTGTCCTAAGACAACCTAAGATATGTTAATGGGTCTTGATGATCTAAATGGGTCATAGATGTCTTAAAATGTCATAAGGGACATGTATAATGGTCCAACAATGTTAATGGGTCGTAGACACACGATAAGTGGTTTAAGGTATCTTAGGTTGATACTAGTATGTCTTAAGGGTTCTTGCGGGCAACAATGGGTTCACATATGTATTAACAGAAGCTAAGATAGATGAATGTGTCATAGGATATTTTAATATATAATAATTTGGTTCATATGGGTCTTAAGGGGTCCTATGTGTCAAGTAAGATGTTAGGTAATATGTAAATTATAATAAAGGATCCTAGAAGTGTCTTAATATGTCGTAAAAGAGAAATAAGGGTCCTAGAAACTTATTGTACTATAATTTTTTAACGTTTTCTAATATACTACTATATCATTTTCAAAAATTGAACTACAATTTTCTAAGATTTTCTCAAACTAAAAATTATAAATAAAACAAATAGCTAACTAAATAATAAGTTTACTAAAAATGAATGTACATACATGTGAGAGAGAGAGAGAGAGAGAAATTCTTAATAATTACAATTTTAAACTTAAAATTTAGCATTTTCTAACTCAAATCTTAATGTTTTCTAACATTTCTCCTACGAATTCTAACATTTTCTAACATTTATACAAATTAAAAATTATTTAAAACAAATAACCAGTTAAAATAAATACAAAACTTACTATTTACAATAAAAAATGAAAAAAATATGTATACCTGGTACTGCTAGAAAATTGAGGAGGTCGACAAAGCTCGAGAAGCGATGGTGTGCTGGCGGGGTGACATAGTTCGCTCCAAGCCTAGGGGTCCACAAACTGCTACAGTGAAAATGATGGGTAGAAAATGAAATCGCATTTATACAAAATCTGACCGTGAATGGCTTCGTGCGAAGTGCGTACTTCGCACGAAGCCATCCAGGGGTCTTCGTGCGAAGAACCCTACATGGTGTCTTCGCATGAAGCCTTCCCATGATTTCGAGTGAAGTAAGGACTTCACATGAAGACAAGCAAATTTTTTTTTTTGACGATTTGGCGTTTCCTTTTTCCCAAAAAGTGGGACACAGCTTTGTGATTGAACCCAAGATTCATCATTCAAACCCTAGATCTAGCCATCATGGTGGTGTGATCTTCCTTCAAGATCCTTTGTTCATCTTCAAGATCCATTCATTCTTCCCTCAAGGTGGATTCCAAGCATACAATCATGGAGGTTTAGATTTACATTTGTTAGTGTTGATTCCAAGCTTTCATATTAACATACTTGATTACATTTCAAATATAATTGCATATCTATTAAATGTCATAGCTTCATTGTTAGATCTACTTCTACTACTTTCTAGCATTCTCCATTTCAATTTCAATATTAAGGTTGATTCCAAACCAAGGTTTGACCAAGGAAAACCCCCCAAACAAATAACAAAACCATTTTTCTTGCAGGTATAGGTGCAAAACTGTGGATCTGAACTTGGATTTGGATACCCTTTTCGATGAACTTTTGAGATCTGCGAACAAAGTCAAAGTCAACCTTTAGAATAAAAATTTAGCCTTTGACCTTTTATCGGGGTCAAAGACTACCTACTGCCGAAAAGATAAAAGATTTCTAGGTTTTCTTCGTCTCGACATTTCCAGTCCAAAATAGGTTGCAGAATTTCTTGAAAGTACACACAGACATCAGAAATTGGCATTTTCTAGATTTGCCCTATTTTGAGGTTAGTACTTGCCTTTCAATTATTTCAAATTTCAAACACAACTTCTTTATAGGGAAATATAAGGTTTTCTTCCTCTTTCATACTCTCTATAGATTGATTCAATTGTGCATTAACCTTTTGGTTGATCAATTTGGATCTCTCCTTTGGAAATTTGGATTTAGAAGTAGATCTCATATTTCCCCCATACATTTTAGGGTGAACACTATTTCATCCTATTCACTATCACACTAATCCAAATACCGTTAAACTGTCTCTTCTTGAACACTTCTAGAACATCAAAATACTAGTGTCTAATACATCATCTACAACTATTTTGAATCATATTGCAAACCTTTGTAGATTGATAAGGATCAAGTATAGACATTCCTTAACACATTTGTAATGTCACATCATCAGATCTGCAACATAGTAGCTTCACCAATCCAATCAACTCACTAAACAATCTTGCAACATCTTTGTAATGCTATCAGAAAAAAGAAATATGTTGACATCAATGACAACACATCTCTAAAATATGTGATCTAGCAATTTCTGAAGAACATATTTGCACAATATCCCAACACCATTAAAATTCAAATGTCCACACTTGAGGTGCCACAACCAACTTTTATCCCCATAAGCCATATTGATGAGCCGATTGCAATGTTCACCATACTTCAATGGAAACAACCTATTTTGTGACATAGGAACTACTATAACCATTTGGTTTCTTTTATTTTTATGATATATTGTACATTTATGGTTTTCAAACACAACCTTATAATTATTCTCGCATAACTGTCTAATAGTTAGTAAATTGTGCTTCAACTATGGAGTAAAAAAAATATCTTGAACATTTTTCATACCTTCAATTGTATGGACATCCATGGCTCCTTTTGTTGCAACCTTTAATGTGTTGTCACTACCAAGTGTAATCTTTGATTTAAAACCCTCATCATGTTTAGAAAATATTTATCTATTATTAAGCATGTGGTTAGACAACCCCAAATCTAAATACCAAATATCATTGACATCATTTTTAATTTTAGGAAAAGACAAAAAAAATTTATTTAAGTTTCTTCACTCTTTTGAGCACAATAGGAATTTTTATTTTTATTACATGATTCCAATCCACAATCTCTCTCAAAATAACCATACCTATTACAATGGTAACATTGAATGTACCTCTACCTCTTCCTTCTTGACTACCTCTTCTTCCTCTATTTCCTCTTAAAGAATACTGATCTTGACCTCTCCCTTGACCTTGATTGCTTTTGGAGCTACTGCTTACAATTTCATTCTTTGAAATTTGTAACTCACTAGAGAGAGCCTTCCTGTTAAGATCTGTAGATGAATCTCTCAATCTCTCCTCATGTGACATAAGAGATCCAACAAGGTGATCATACTCAAGGGTGGAAAAATTTGTGATCTCCTCAATGATGATAGCAACATTGTTGCATCTCAGTGTTAGTGATGTCAACACTTTTTAATCACAACTTCTTTTCCAATAATTTCATCCAAAGTAGCCATTTTAATAATGACATCTTTGACCCTTATAAAAAAATCACTCACATTCTCAGTTTCCTGTATTTTCAAGTTCACAAATTCTCTTTTCAAGGTTTGTTACCTAACAACCCTGATCTGATCACTGCCCTAGCAAGCTTCTTTTATAGTCTTCCAAGTGTCCTTAGTTGTTTTTGCATATGCAATTCTAGTAAATAAGCTCTTATCAAGAGAAATCTAAATGTGAAAGAAAGTTTGTGCATTTTTTCTTCTTAGCTTGCTTCTTAGATATTTTATTAGGAGCTACAAATGCATTCCAATCAGTAGGCTCTTCATACCTTGTTTTGATAATTTCCCTAAAATATTTTCCTATCATAAATGTCTTCATTTTAATGCACCATTATTCATAATAATTTTCATTGAATTTTGGGATTGGCAAAGTATTAGTATTTTCCATGATAAAATTCTAAATAAAATGTCTTGCTCTGATACCAAAATGAAGAATTAAAACAATAGTCCCAGAAGATGATTACAAATACAAAAGAGAAAAACTAATATTAAACACAACTACAATAAAAAACAATTCGACACAGTTCTACAAACTTGATTTGATGTTTACCACTTTTCATTATTCTCTTTAAAATTTTACATAAAATGGAACAGCCCCATAACAACTTTCAACATACAAACTTGTAATGCAAAATATAGAGATATATAAAAATCTTGTTGCCTCTAGAAGTAGAGTAATACTACAGGTTTTAAATAGAAATAAACTAAAAGAAGACTAAAATATTTTTATCATAATTAACTTGCTAAGGTAGAAAAAAAGTTTATTTTAACTCATTACTAAATACAAACTAGTAAACTATGAAGAATTGCCTAGTTAACTTAAAAGCTATAGAGAACAATCCAGTAAAAACTGTTGAAAAATGTATAGTTTCCATGCATTAGTTTCTAACAAGCCTCCTACTTAACATCTAAAAAAGAAAACATGAAAACCTCTTAGTCTAGATCTTTCGCACCTCGCAAGGTTGAAATAAGCAAAAGACCAGTGTCATTGTAACTAGGAGGACTATGATAGCTTTAGTCACATTCCTAAATTCCTTCCAAATTTTTGCCGAACTGATCCAAATAGTTCTCCTGGAGTACTTTATCAATTTTTTCCTTGTTCTTTCAATTGAGGGCTCTTTTCACTATATGCATCAAATATGAATGGTTGCATCTCTTCATCGTACCACTTGAATTCTCTATGTTAATCACACCTCATAGTGGATAACTAATTAGTGATTAGTTAAAAAATCTTGATATACTTTCCTGGCAGTGATAAAGATGATTTAATACTGGCTACTTCATGCTTGAGAAACATGTAGGTTTTGATATAGACAAATCACTTCTTTTTAATTACTATGATTGTTAACACATTCTTAATTAGGATGATCGCTTGTAGTCTTGATATCATCTTGTATTCATTGACTAACATGGTCACCAATTTGATTATGTGTCAGTTTGATCGCTACCTCTCTTAATGAGGTCATTTTCCATAATCATCTGATATAGTCTTCGTTACTTGACATTAATGAATTTTTAATAATGTCAACTGTGATTATTATGACATCAAAATGATTACCACTTAGATTTGTAGTTTTTTGCCCTCTCTGAAGTTAATTGTCTCTCTTTGAAATGAACTGATTTTTACTTCATAAGATTTTATTGATAGATTTCACTATGAGAGTTTAGACATGTAAATAAGGGGGATGTCTCTTCACATTTTAGAGGAATAAATAAGTATTTAAACAATATATTTTTTTCTTCTCCATCAATTTAATAATTTTTGGGATTTGAGGAGCATCAGTTCAGATAAATGCCCTTCCAAGTTATTATTTGTTGAAATGATTTGGTATGTCAATGTATTCAAAAATAAAAGAAAAAATAAACTTATTTTCTTTTATTTGGTAGCCACTACAAATTGTTGGAGTCTAGCACTATGGAATTCTTTTTTTTGGTGCTATCATGAATTGTAAGTTCCTTCTCATATAATGTAATTTCGATGTCAATTTTAACTATTCAACCTATAGAATTTGACATTCCACAACTAAATATAGGTTCATCAAATTGAGAATTAGTATGGAATTACTATTTGTTAATTTTCAAATCTCTTTTGATTGAACTCATTTAGGAAGTTCCCGATGTCCTTGGAAATTGAACTTGTTGGATTATAGGGGGGGTGAATCAGTAATCCTTGATTCTCTATACCTTAAAATTTTCTCTAATTAAAATTAGTGTCAACTCGGTCAGACACAATTCACTATTTAATGACAATGTAAATAAACTATATTAATCAATAATAAAATCACATAAATCATTCAACACATATAGAATCAATATTTAACGAGGAAACCCAACTTTGGGAAAAACCACTATGGGAATTGTCACCCACTAAATAAAATACTCTTCAGAAGTATGCTCGGTTAAGAGCCAATCTTGTTAGGATCTTCACCCTATTAGGAGTGGCCTAGCTAAAGGTCTTCAAACACTCTTTAGAATGTTACCTTTTGCAAGGATTTTACAATAAGACTGTTAAGTCCACTCGATTAAGAGGTTTTTTTGTTACAAATGTTAATAAGAAACAATGAATTAATTGATCTATAAATCTGCAACTATCCTTTGCATAATCAGATCCTTTGTGCGCTCTTCTTATTCACTTCAATCTTTCACTTTCCACTAGGTTCAACACTTCATCAAATTCAACTTTCTGACTCAAAATTCAACCTTTTCCTTCTTCCCTACATCATTCCATGACTCAACAACCCTTTAATTTTCCAACCATTTGTTCATACAAACTCATCCTTTATATAGACTTTTTTTTTTCGCTTAATCTCTTTTATCACATTTTACTTTGATTAATTTCAATCGTTCAATCAACTTCATTAAATATTTCAATGTATTTAGATCTCAGTAACATGTTTTATCATCATCTTGGAACTTGAAATTTCTTGAAACTTGTTCCTTCTATTTTTACTGCTTAGATCTGTACCATAGATCATCATCATGAATTTTCCTGATCGTATATCTCTCCAACTAACTCTTCCATATCATCATAATCTTCAAGCTCATCATAGCTCAACATTAAATATCATTCTGATCCTTGTAATTAATTTTTGTTCCCTTCTCGGTGACTAGAACCGTCTGCTCGGTGTCTTGCATTCCTTTGCCTTTACTGAAATGTACTTTCCTTTTAACCAAATGACTTTTTCTCTTTACCTAATGAATTTTTCTGCTCGATAGCCAAAACTGTTTTACTTATCGATTTGATTAATTTTCTTTACCATTCTTTACCGACTTGATATAATCATAAATTAGGTAGAAAATAATTATATAAACATAATCTTAGCATTGTCTGATCTGTATCAGTTGCCCAATTAAGTTCTTCATATTCACAACATTTCACTTCTTCTCCTTAACTCATTCAACTTATATCATACTCCAAATGATATGACAACATAATATAAATCAAATATCAATTACTTGACATCAATGAAAAGATAATAACTGATCTAATCTTTCTACTATCTTGTATACCCTAGATCTTAGTCGTTCTTCATTGTGATCACCATCATTTATAGTAACATAACTATGTTAAACAAACTTTAAAAATTCTCTATGAGTTAAAGAGGATCTAGTTTTTAGTTTTGGTTTGTTGTGTCTTTAATGACTGAGTTTATTTGCTTGTACAAATTTTTTTATTGGTAAAAGGTCGTGGCCAATATATTTTATTAATCTTTAAACAATAGATACAAATGTCTCCATTTGTTGTAGGCACTAGTAGGAAAGAATGGAGAAGAAAACCTCCAGTCTTGCCCTAGACTAAAGTCCAGATTACAAAGGTAGAAAAAGATATTTATAGGGACATTCCATCATTTAAAAAGACATATGAAGACATACCTTCATTTACATGAGTTACAAGAATTAAGGGCATACCCTTAGTCTTATAAACTTGATTGATATTCCATAAGTTCTAAATCTAAATGCTATGTTAGGCTGGGCCCTTGGTAGCTTATTTTCAGTAAATTCTAGTATTCATCATTCATCAAATCCATGCTATTGGAGATCATCGGGTCTCGTATCGACTAAGTTGTTTATGCACATATGAAATCACTAGAGAAACCATATCTAATAATAATTGATTTTGGTCAGCCATTATTTAGAAAATGATTATATATAAATTAGTAATCACACTTCCATCAATATCAGACCTCTATCTAAGGGATAACTTTTATCCTCCATAGATTCTAAGCTAACTGGATTCTTACTTACATTTCCTAATCATGAGGTATAATCATAATCAGATTCTGGTAAGGTTACTTTATCAGAATCCATACATGTAATTAGAAGCACAATCAATGCATAAGGAATGAAAGGAAAAGGAATAAGTAGATCAATGTAACCATAATCATTTTTAAGGTGTCAGCACTACTCTGTGATTGGAGTCACCTAACATAAAGATAATTAATTCCAAAAAAATATTAAAACCTACTTACCATTCTCCTCATAGAGATACTATTATGTAGATTTCTCCCTAAGTCTTAAAATTAATATTAGAAGCGAATATCTTCAGAACAAAAATTTCTTAACAATCCTTAGTATGAGGCAATATTTGAATGATTACCTAGAAGGCTTATCATGTATATAATTAATCATTATGCTATTCATTCAAAATTTAGGATTAAATTTCTTAAGCTACTATTGAGCGAATCATAGCATCCTATTTATAATAGTCAGGTATCCTACTTAAAAAATCATTGGTACTAGATACCATTTAAATCACAATCCTGTAAAGAAATAAGGAGATATCAACTAGTGATATAATACAGATTTGAGGATTCCTGTGTAGAAGCCACAATAGAGATAAGTACTAAAATAAACTTTAATGTAAACAAGATAAACAATCACAACACATAACACCAATATGGTTACGGGGAAACCCAAATAGGTAAAAACCCAGGTGGGAATTGACACCCACTAAGAACTGCACTAATGTCTTGTGATCCTTGTTAGAAGATCTTCAACCCTCTTAGGAGTTGTTCTTTACAATGATTTTAGTACAGTGACCTTGTCAAGGGTTGGACCCTATTAGAAGTCTTTTACAATAACCCTATTAGGGGTGAGGACACACTATCCTAAAGCTCACTGCTCAAGTGGTGAAGGCTACAACCTTCTGATCTCAGATACACACTATATCTGTGGGATGAACTGGCACTATGATAGTGCTTGTTTGATCAGTTCCTTTGATGCACTGATGCTTTGACCTCTTTCAAAGCTCTAATACATTCTTACTGCTCTTCGCATACCTCTGCTCTGCTTATCTTGACTCTATATCAACTTCCACACCTATTACAAAGGGCGCATCTCATATTTATATGCGCTCATCAAAATAATTAACTTCAATTAACGTATTATTAAAATAACTCATTATGTTGGGTAAAATCAATTTGTGCCTCTCTGTTAATACCTGAAGGAATGGATAATTATTTTCTATATTTGTAAGCATATATATAATGTAGTAAGATATATGTATATATATGAGATAAATATACTTACACACACACACACACACACACACACACACATATTGACATACACATATATACACTTACAAATATTGGGAACATTATACATATGTTCTTTCTTTAACCTAACTCAAGAAGGTATGCTCATCTCTGCAAATATTTATATTTAATGATCATCTTAGGTATAAATATTATGGAGATTTCGGTTGGAAAGTGTTCATTATAATTGTTTTACCCAACATAATGAGTTATTTTAATAATACGTTAGAAGAGGGCTTTAACTAGGTCCCTGTTGTGGAAGATGTGTATATTAATATCAAAATATTCCACGAGTTCCTGTGCATTTATGTTCTAACAGTATTAACCATACTATGCTTATATCAAAATTAATACTTTAGTCCCTTTCAGTATCAAAGTAACTAAATAAACCTAGAATCTAACTGAGTAGCAGTAATATTAACATTATTTTCTCCTCTAATTATCCCTAATCAGAGTATGAAAAACAAGTTCTTCCTTGTCATCAGATGAGTCTGCAAGACCTAGGTCGAATCTTCGTTTACCCTTGACCGCCTTGAAACCTTTTGTCATTTTCTTTAAAATTGCTGGCTAGAAGAGTTATATATCATCTAATGACATAGTTCCGAAGTCGACTTCGACTTCAAATCTCTTGATATCTATTTATTTAATTTCCTAAAATAAATAAAAAGTTCTTGTTTTTTATTATTACGTATAGATGAATTCTTTGTTTCTCCCATCTACTCCTTTGTTAGCTAAAGAGTTAGCAAATTGATTTCCTTCCCTGAAAATATGATTAATTACATAATGATTAAAAAAGAATAATAAGTTCATCCCTCTCTTCACTAATCCATTTAATCTCCAATTTTGGGTATTTAATCTTCACTAATATTTAAATAAAATATTTGTTATTTAATTATTATATATATATATATATATATATATATATATATATATATATATATATATATATATATATATATATATATAACTCACAACCACAAAGAAAAGATGGGGGGTGGGGGGGGAATCCACTGGCCGCGGTAGCTAGCTGCCGTCGGGGGAGGTTTGCGGGATAGTTCATGCCTCCATTTTTTAATTATTTTTTTAAAATTTATTTTATATTATATATATTTTTTAAATTCATTTTCCACTCATCATTTACCCCAAAAATAGCGAACAAGTTTTTAAAAAAAATTGAAAGTAATGAAATTCAAATCTATGGACACACACACACATTTAAATAGTAGAGGCTAAATTTTTTATCAATCATGGAAGATATATATATATATATATATATATATATATATATATATATATATATATATATATATATATATATATATATATATATATATATATATATATATAAACATAACTATTTTTTGTTTCACAGACAAATCGAAAGCTTCAATTGCAAAGATTAATCTAGGTATATTCTAAAATTCATTTTCTAAGGTTTATTTGATGTTTTCTTTCAAACCATGTTCAGATCTAAATTTTCCTAAAAGAAATACTATAGAATTTCAACCTAGGGTTTCCGAGTAAAATTTTCTTTCACAAAATTTCAACAATCAATACCTTAAATTTTAATAAAATCATTAATTCAAAACCCTAATCGAATTTTAAAGAAAAATTGAATTAAGAATTGCATACACACACACACACACACCCACTTTCTTACAATCATTTTTCCAGAATTTTAACATGGAAATAAATCACAGACAACCAAATTATCCAGAACTAACAAGCACGAAGAAGACAATATTTCAAAAATACCAAAATTACATCTACAAGGGTTTCTAAATCCTACCTCAAACCACCAAATGAATAAATGTGATGAAGACTAGAAATGAAGACAAATCCAAGCTTTCACAAAAAATTCCTCCAATTTGAATCTTTCACCCAAAATTCTCCAAACTTGTGTGTTGAGAATAATGACCAAACTTTTCCAATATAAAAATTGAACTCCACATGCAAAATTTGGAACTCAACTCAACTCAACTCAACAACCTTGTTTTCATCAACTCCATAATTTCTTCAATTTCAATTTTGAACTCGAGTCTCCTTTTCTTCTTCCTTGTTTCTGTTAACCCACTTAACTCATAATTTACTAATTCTTTATATTTATTTATTCCAATTTGATTTGTGCAACTAAACTGCATTTAAATTAAATTAAATAATAACATTTAGTCTAATTTTATTTTTCACATGTTATTTTATTTTCAATTAATAAATAAATTTTTATTTGAAAAGTTGAATTTTATAAATAATTAAATTTTAAAGTGAATGTATTTAATTAATCTTCATTAATTAAATACCTTTATTTCCATAATAATCCTTTTAATTAATATTTAAATTTAATAAATGTATCTAATTAATTTCTATTAATTAAATACTCTCACATTTAAATAGCTAAAAATAACAATATCTAATTTATTTAAATTACACAATTAATCTAAACAAATTATCTAATTATAGAAATCATAACAACCAACCAGAAATCAACTAAACTTAAAGAACCATAACCATTGTCAAGGAAATGACTATAAACTCATGTCACTTAGATGAATTTGGGAAGGTAAAAATATCATAATTTTGTCCACTATTTTCAGGACAATAGAATGAATTAGGTTGGGATTTGGATTTGAACATTATCTCCCCTCTTTTACCATTGAGACTTGCGATAGGACATACCCATCCTAACAATTTAAGGAAGTCAATGCCTGGTACTTGCAAACCTACATAAAAGACAAACATGTATATATATACATGTTCATAAACTTGAAAAAACAAGAATTTTCACCATAACCTCGGATGAGAATGAAGCAAGTGCACCCAAGACTTGCTTGATTTAAGCTCTTAGAGAGGTTGTAGGTGTGCTTTCCCAACACAAGTATGAATCCTACTATGAATGTAAGGTAAATCAAATAAGGATTGAACTACTCAAGGAGGAGCTACAGAATCAACCCTCAAACACTCAATGTAAGAAGCCAAAGATGCTCAAGGAGGAGCTATGGAAGCAAATAACAAGATGAAGTGAAAACATGAAGTAAACTAAATCTACTATGAAAATTTAACAACTACCAAATTGTTAGTGAAAAACTCTCAATGCAAGAACAAACTAGCATTATAATTCTACATACAAATGATGGATGATTTGCTTGAGGCAAGTGTCTTAATTATAAGATTTTGGAGGGTTGGGGTGAGGTGGCATCTATGTGGATTCCACATAGGTGCCACCAAGGAGACACATAAACCATTCAAAGTCCAAGACTTGCTCACACATGTATGAACAATTTGGGATGTGAAAGGTCAATGTGTACTCCAAGTACATGTGTAAGTGTGTGTAAGAGATGTGTAAGAAAAAAATCTATTTTCACACTTTGGGTAAGTGTAAGAGGTGTCATAAAAAATTGTAAGAAGTCTTGTTTAGGCAATTTTTAACAATTTTTGAAAAGGTAATTTTTATAAATTTGCTCTCACGTGTGAGCAAATAATTAAGACTAATGGGTGTAGGAATCTAAAAATTAGCTTAATTAACCTTAATAAATTAGTAAGTAGACCTATTAAATAGAAAGTGATGTGTGTAGGATATCATCTATGTTAGATTTAGGATTGAATAAAATAAAATTTAATTTAATCATGGTTTAGTAGAAATAAAACACATGAGGGAATAAATAAATAAAAAATTTATTTAAAAGGGGAATATGAAGGAACATATATTAAATTAAATTTAATGCATTATGAGGTGTAGTAGTTAAATTTAATTTAAATACTATAGTTAGTGAATTTATTAAATAAAATAAATTTAATTAAATAAATAGATGAATTTAACAAATATAATTAATTAAAAATTAACTATAATGTTATTTGTGGTCATTAATTAAAATTTAATTTAATTAATATAAGTTGGACAAATTTAGGTGTCTACATTTTACCCCTCTTTGATACGCTATAAAAAATGACATCGCATCAAAGAAAAGAAAACATGTAGATGCTCTAGAGAAAAAACAAGACTTAAAAGGTGCATAAAGGAAAAGTCAGTAGGAGGATGTGCCCCCTCCAGAATCTAGGTCAAAATAAAAAATTTGGCCAATTTTTGTGAAAAGAAGGGGAAAAGACTTTGCATGACTTATTGGAAAAAAATAGAAAAAGAAAAGGCTAAAAGAAAAATAAAAAGAACCCTTTTTTTTTAAAAGGGGGAAAAAAGTTCTCTTATAAAAGGGCAAAAGGAGAAAAATGATTCATTTTTACCCCAAAAGAGAAGAAAAAAGGAGAGGAGAGGAGAAGAGGATGGCAGAGCGATAAGACAAACTGTAGCTGGGCGAGACTGTACGAGTCTACCAATGGGCAGCAGATAGGGGAGATCTGGTGAGTGCACAAACCTAACCTTTCTTTTCAATTTGAGCATGTTTTTCAAGTTTTTTCGTAGTTATAAAAAAAATGTTGGGTTTGTTAAGCATAGGAGAAAGGGCAGGGTGGAGACGTCAGTGGGTGTCTCCAAAAAGAAGGGGCAAAGCTGCCATTAGGTGGCCCAGTTTGGTGACAGATGACACGAAGTCGCCCATCAGGAGATGGCAGCTCTGTCTGCTAAAGATGGGCAGACTGTAGCTGCTCATCTGTGGATGGGCGGCTTTGCCCACCCACCCAGCCTACCCATGGGCAGGGACACGACCACTCATCAAGTAACAAGTAGCTTCACCTGCCTTGGGTGGGGGTGCACCTGCTTGTCGAGGGATGGGCAGCTCCGCCCACTCGGTGGTGGGGTGCAACCACTTGTTGAGGGAGAGGCGCCTCTGCCCACCCGGTGGCGGGGCAGGCTCTACCCACCCAAAGGTGAGCCCAGCCACCAAAGAGGGGGTAAGTCATCGGTCTAAGGACGGGCGGCTCTGCCACTGGAAGGCAGGCTGAGTCACTCGGTTATGAACGAGGGGCTCGACATTCAAGGGCACAAAAGCCAAAGCAGGGGGTGAAAATGCGGGGATGGGTGAAAAATGTGGGGGTGGGGGAAAAGCGTAGGGATATGGTTAAGTTGGCAAAGACAAGGGAATTTTTTCATCTATTCGGGGACAAGGTGATTTTTGTCATCTGTCTGGGGGGGAAAGTGCAAGAATAGGGTGTTTGTGGTAAGGACTAAGACCGACGACGAGTGTTGGGTGATTGGATGCACGAGCTAGACTATTGGATATGTTTGAAAGAGCGATGGATAGACACGATGGCATTGTGAGTGAAGCCAACAGATGTAGAGTGGGGGTAGGTGACCCTATGTGGCTTACAACATGTGCATGATTGGCTGCACTTGAGAGTGCATAATGCGCTCATGACAACACTGATCGAGAGATGACACTCAGACACGTCGAGTTTCTATTTGCCGACTAGGGAGGCGATTGTGATGTTGGATGCATGGAGGATTTTGCGAGTACTAATCTGGGGAGAGATGTCAGCGTATCAGTTGGAGAGAGTGGAGCATTTTTTGGAGGAGAGCTTCAGACAACAGATAGACTAGCTACCGATTGATTGCCAGTGGATGTCATGACGAGGTGGGATGGAGGCAGGATTTCCCCGACTAGCTTTATAATTAGTCAGATTGGTAGCAGGGAGTCCGACCATTCAGGGCATGGTTTTTCAATAAGATGGGCAAGAGTGGTAAGCCAAATGCTAGAGGAGGAGGGTATAGACTATTGCTAGGGATATACGATCTTGGCACAGTGATATTATGGCTTACACATGTGTGCATATCGTACCCATCAGACGATGGGACTAGGAGTGACACTGTTGCTAGTCTAGGCATGGGAGCACATTACAGTGGTATGACCATTGCGAGGGGAGGGGCAACAAAAATGATATGAGCCATTCATGTGTCAATACCGACCACCATTATCTTATGGGGATGTGAGAGCATTAGAGACCTAGGGGAGGATATTGGATGAGATGCTATGGTTCAAGTGGATGTCATACAAAGGTTGTGAGGCATGACGATACTAGGATGAGTAGGAAGCCCGAGAGAGGATGATGCTCTAGATGAAGAGTACCTAGGATATGTGTAGATAGATTGCTATTTGATCAAGAGGATGACATTTTAAATAGCTAGATACATGTCGTCACAAGTGTGAATATAGTTTAGTTTGAGGCAAGGTATAGTGCTAGACAATTATCCACATCTGATCATGTCTAGGGAGATTGGGTCAGTATGGGGCATCGGAGTAGATCTTCAGAATGCCAAGAGCAGTTGGAGAGGCATGCAGCCAATACCATGGACAACAACATAGAGACATGTGGCAGACATAGGGATGACAGCTAAGTATGCAGCCTAGTGGGAGAGGTGTAGGCCAGCGAGGCTGACATAGCCAGGAGGAGGAGAGGCTAGATGACAGACAGAGTCAGAGACAGCTCGTCAAAGGAGGATGAGGAGGAGAGACCAACAACAATGTCGGGAGCTAGGTGGGGGGTGTAGAGTCAGGTGACAAAGCGAAGGAGAGGGATAGTGCATAGACTAGTTGTAGGTGGCCCTCCACAGGCAGTGCAGAAGGAGAGAGAGGAGAGAGGTGACACGATTAAAGACATTGGTGGCAGTAGAGAGGGACATAGCAGATATGGCTAAGGTGGCTAGGGTAATTTCTAGGTCATATGCTCTATTTCTGGAACATTCTGCTTGAAGTTCAAATGATTTGAAATAGTATTTTTTAATGAAAATGAAAGATTATAAAGATAGCTTTTTGTTTCCATATTTCTTTTTAAACTAGAGATTATAAAGATAGATTTTTGTTTTCATATTATTTATGTTCCAATAGATTATGCTCTTTTTCTGCAACAATATGCTTGAAGTTTAAAATATTTAAAAGAGTATTTTTCAAATAAAAACCAGAGATTAAAAAGATGGGGTTTTCCTTTCAGATTTTCTGAAACCCATAGATTATAGAGATAGCGTTTTGTTTTGAAATTTTTGAACTTTTCAGAGCAAGACAAGAACTTTAATTAGTAGATCAGTTTTCTTGAATCCATTTTATTGCAGGTGAGAATGATATTTAATGAATCCTTGAGACTTTATACACTAGCAGTGACAACAACACGAGAGACATCTAAGAAAATTATGCTTGGAAGCTTCTAAATGTTAGGATAAAGTGATACTAAGAGAGGGATTGAATCAGTATCACAATAGTTTATATTCTTTCTTACAAATTAAAATAGAATATCTTTATAACAAAACAAAGAGTAAAAGTTTAATTAAGCTCCAATGATAGAATAGAAAAAAGTAAAGGAAGACAGTAGTAGATATCCAACAAACTAAAACGTAAAATAAATAAGGAGAGTTTGAAAAAATAACTAAGTGTCCCCCTTGGTAAGATATACGTTTTAGTTTTTTTTTCAAGGTATGCATTCCTTGTTAGATTAATTGTATGCCTGTGGATGTGATTGCTAAAAATTGTAGAAGGTAATATAGGATTGATTGGACTTGCAACTATGCTAGGCATGCCATAGCCATGGCATAAGGGCATATAATTTTGTCGGTTGGATAGACAAAATTACCCTCAATGTGAAAAATGGCCTCTTCCCCATGTTTGTGCTTCTACTCTCTATTAAATAAATTGAAGTGTCAATTTTCTACTTTCAAAGCTACAATAATAATTGTGTGTCGATATTGAAGTCCAAGGGTCCACCGGAAAATGAGATTTGAAACGTCAAACACATCGTTGAATGAAAATTTATATCGCTGTATAAATTTAAAGATAAACAATTATTTCTTAAAAAACATTATGGTGGTAAGTATATTCATACAATCCTAAGTTTTCTAATATTCTACTCTATCCTTTCTTAAAAGAAAAAGAAACAGAACCAGAATCTAAAGACATATGGAGTATCCTAAGTTTTCTTATATTCTACTCTATCCTTTCTTAAAGAAAAAGAAAAAGAACGAGAATCTAAAGACATATAAAGTATCCTAAGTTTTCTTATATTCTACTCTATCCTTTCTTAAAAGAAAAAGAAAAAGAATGAGAATCTAGAGACCTATGGAGTACAATCCAGATTACCAATAATGAAGTTACAGGTCTCTCGATATTACTTCATGATGTCGTTATTGAATGCGATATTTTATAAATGAATTATGCAATGTTTCAGTAACTCATGATTTGTCCCTGCTTTAATGTCATGTCAGTCTTTTATTGGATTGTACAGATGGGTTACAAGCATTTAAAAAGTAAATTTCAAATCTCCAGGCGTATAAGTGGTAAAACATAGAATTGCCTAAAGCTGTGGTAGAAATATTGTAGTGGACGGTGTACATGCACTCCAAGCTCTGTGGATTGGATCTCTCCCTTTCACGTTTGGAAATTTGCGCAACTCTAGTGAAATACACCGTACCGTACAAGTACCATTCTTCCAAGAAACTACTGCATTTAGAGTCGTAAAGGATCGTTGGACATTTACGCACCGTCATGTTTAGAATTGAAAACAATTATTTGTGAAGTGGTTTGGTCAGGCAGGTTTGCAGTCAAATGTAACCAGGGATTACATTGTTATCTGGTTAGAATAAATTGCATTGTTTTAAAAAGGTGTAAAAAGCATATCGTTTTTAAACAATACCTACTGCGTTATTACCAAGCAGTTTTAAATTGGTACGAAGTTAATTCACATTCAATGTTCAAACCTCTATAGGTTGAATGGTTGTTTGATCGGCATTGAGGGTATTCCTTCCACAGACGCCAATCGATATCTTACCTTGTGAATTATGTCGGGTTCTGGTTTGGAAGGTGGGCATTATGAAAGAGTGAAACCAGAAATAGCACGGTTGGATGCTCATTGCATATACGACCTTTACCATACTCGTAGATTGCGATCAGAAAATAAGACATCGCGTTTCATTTTAAAGGTACCACCGGCGTTGTTGAAGGAATGTGAAGATGCGTATGTTCCTCAAATTGTTTCCATCGGCCCTTACCATTTCAGAAGAGACCACCTCGAAGGAATGGAAACATTAAAAAATGAAGCAGTATCTAGAGTGCTCGAAAGAATTCCGATCAAAGATCCTGGTTGCCCGAGGTTACCCTTCAGCGAGATAGAGCATTTGCTCGATCAAACAAATTTAAAAATTAACATTATAACATACGACTTATGCCTCTGCTACGATAAAGAAAGATCTATCAACCAGGTGGAACTGGTTCATATGATGGTTCGGGATGCTTGTTTCATACTTGAGTTCTTCAGATGCTTATTTAATGAATCTGTGGAAGATTGTGAGGATCTCGGAAGCTCTTTCCCAAAATTTGGATCATATTTCAAGCCTGTTGTGAGGTCCGAAATCATGAAGGATTTGATTAAATTAGACAATCAGATCCCACTCTTTGTCTTGGAAGAAGTTCTTGCTATGGAGATGGGAGGTTCCCTTGAACGTGCTAAGTCTAGCCTTCAACAGTTGCTCAAGGCTGTGTTCTATAAATGCTTTTATAGGCCTTTTGATTATGTTGCTTCTGGCGAATCCACCCGGCAGAAACATATTTTGGACATTTATTACCACTGTTGTCTTGGAGATGAAGACCACCGAGAGGAAAAGCAAAAGATAGAAGAGCTCCAGAAGGAAAAACAAAAGTCAAAGGACTTGTGGATTAACCTTGGAAGTTATGTGGAAGATTTGAAGGAGCATCAGTCCGAGAGACACAAGGTCCCCTCTGCAGTTCAGTTAGAGAAAGGAGGAGTGAAAATCCAGGCAACGGGCAAAACTGTGCAGGATATTGGGTTTGAGGAACGAACTCTACATATCCCTCCTGTAGAATTAGATTCCGACTCAGAAATATTCATCAGAAATTTAATCGCTCTAGAAGTTTGTTCTCCGTACGGCACTTTGAGAAGAATGACAGCATTTGTCCAGTTCTTGAATGAGCTGTGCCAGACAGAGAAGGGAGCAACTTTACTGAGAGAAAACGGCGTCATTATTGGCAGTCTTTGGCAAGATTCTCAAGTCACCCGATTATTCAGCTCGTGCACGCAATCGCATTCAGTACCAAGCTACTATCCTATTGAAGTGACGAGGGAAAAATTGATGAAGTACTACAGCAGAAAAACTAGGATCGCTGCGGCAGAACCTTGGAATGAGTTCCGGAAAACTTACTTTTCAAAGCCATGGATTCCTATTGGAGGCATGGCAGCAGCAACTGTCCTCGCGCTTACTGCGATCCAGGTCCATTGCTTATATCACCACTGCGGACCACCTGCATGAATCATTGGAAGATCAAGAGTGAGTGGCTATTGTGCTTTCCTTTACTCTCTAATATCTGTGGTTTTTCTTTGGCGTGATCCATAATAAATTATAGGGTTACACTAGTGTAGCTTCCTTTAAGGTAATAAACCATTATGAGATTCCTTCTAATGTAATCCAGCTAGCGTTATCTTACTTCACATTTATGCACGTTCGTGTTTCTGCAATAGACACTGATCGTATCGACATTTATGATTTCGTCAGTCTAAACAGTAATTACTTATATATGCATTAGTGCAAAGTTGTCCTGAGTAAAGTTTTTGGGGGAAGAAGTTCTGAATTTTGATGTTTGATTATTTTGTTTCTTATATTCATCAATGTAAGGAAAATTAGCTAAAATGTTTATGTGGTGAGCCTTTGCTGGTTGATTATCCACAGACTTCGTGTTTCTGTTGAGCTGTCTTGGAGGTCTGAACCTTCTATATATATATATATATTAGACAATTACTAAATATATTATGTTGTATTTTGTTGTTTGAATTTAAATATAGATTAAAAGAAGGGAGCTAAATCAACACTCACACTCAGTAAAACAACATAGCATTCTAAAGCTAAAATATGGTTTAATCAAAAGTTTTGAAGGAGGTATGGAAGCCATAAATACATGATAAGATGCCAATTCTGAAATTTTTACTTATCCAGCTCTACAAAATCTCAGATATGACGCGAATCTACATATAGGTAGCAATAATAGCAAGGGGAATATTATTTTTCTTTCAGATATGATACGAACCTACATATAGGTAACAATAATAGCAAGGGGAATATTATTTTTCTTTCTCCAACTTGAATTATGTACTGCCTAGGCGTTTGTTATGTAGGAAGAATTTAAATTACACATTGATTATGGTGAGAGTGTTAAATGTTAGTAGTGGAATCCAAAAACTCTAAGGTTCTCTGCTCAAAGAATGTTATATTTAGGAAACTAATTTGACCAAATAAAAATAGTTAGAAGTTCAAATAAAAGGGAAAAATATCAGATATGATTCATCCAGTGCAATTTGCTCAGTCAAAACTCCTGTTTACCATGCTACAACCAAACATATTGATGTTCAATATCGTTTTGTGAGGGAGATAATTGAAAGTAGAAAACTAATATTCAGATAAACAGTGCATATTCCTTTGAAAATGATCTTCATCTGGTGCAACAGTAGATGCCTTCAGAGTCTGGATGACTACATATATAGGTGGCTCTCAATAGGATCTATGCTCATGCAGAGGGCAGCTGTTAAGCTCGTTACAAAAATATATCAAAGATGAAAAAAATTATAATTTTTTTTTTAGATTTGTAAAAATATAATAATTTTTTTGTGGCTTTCAATCATAAAATATGCAAATTATGAAGAACAAATGATAAAAATTTCACGGAAATCTATTATATTTTTTATTTTTAAAATTTGATCAACAGTATATTTTGTAAGGAACTAAACGACCTCCCATATAGAAGGCACTCTCCAAACTAACTAATGTTAGGTGGTGTCAGAGTGGGAATTGATTTCACATGTTTTGCTAACAATTCATGCCACAGTAGTCCTCGAAAAACAAACCTCTCCGTAACATCACACCTCTTCCGCCATTCGCAAGTGCCCAAACACTATCATTTCTCTTACAGTGGTCGCCAAACCAGGATTCAGAAGATCTAGATAGCTCCATCTGGACCCACGTCCCTTCCTTGGGAGGAAGCAAGAAATTAATTCACAGGAAAAGATCTATCGCGGTGTTTGAGCTACCAAACAAGTGCCGCTGTCAAGCCTCATTTAACCCATACCTCTCAAACGTTTTCAACTCAAATCTACCCTGCACAACACTATGCAAACCCCTAATTTTCAATTCTCACTTTATAGGAGCGTGGTTCCTCCAAGAGCGTAATGCCTATGTATCTAATAAAATTTAATTAAAAGGGACTTGTCATGGTAAGAAGTACAACAGAGAATTACATCATAATATGAATTACAAAATAAACTCAAATCATTCATATAAGATTCGTGACTAGTGGGACATCTAACTCTTTACTTATGATCTGCTTTGAAGACAATTTTTACGTAGCGGTGTCTTGTCACTTTGAAAGCACTATTCATACACAACTTTTTATTTTGGGTGTTGATTAACTTATCTCTAGTCTGGAGGTGTACAATTCTTATTTTGTTGTTTCAATTAACTTTGAAATAAAATGTTCATATTATATATGTGAAAATCTACTTGTGTAGTCAAGCCTAAACAAGTCAAATAAATTAATTATAAACATCTAACTAACACAAACATTCACACACTTTTGATTAAACCAAAATGGATGCACCCACAATCTATTGATTTTCTCACTAGATGGAGAATGTGGATATGCTCCCCAAATACAACAATGATTCCGCAAGATGATGCAAAGCTTACTAAAGGATCAAATAAAGCTACAATGCAAGTACAATGGAGAATGAGATGCTGAAAGTAGATGATGGAAGCTAAAAAAGATACTACAATGAAGCTATGCTAACAAGATTCAAGATGTTAAGATGCAAAGTAGTATACTAAGAATGAATGCAACAAGATTATTAACCCAAATCAGATGTAAATCTGGATTTAAAGTAGCCACTATCCTCGCGCTTACTACGATCCACATCCATTGAATATATCATCACTGCGGACCACCATGATTCATTGGAAGATCGAGAGTGAGTGTCTGTTGTGTTTTCCTTGCCTGGGTTTCTCTTTGACGTTGTCCATAATAAATTATAGTGTTGAGTGCAGTTTTTGCTGAGTTCATCCAACACTGTTCATGTTTGTTTGTCGTTTGTTTCTATTTTCTTTTGAAGGGGAGCTTTGTTTTATTGGATTTTTATTTTCATTTATAAAAGATTGTATTTGTATACGGGTATCTAACATGATCCAGGACCCATCATCCTTATATCATATATTTATCCTTGTATTTGTTTACTTCTTGTAAATTGTACTTAAAAGGACTGTTGTGGGTGTGAGCATGAGTATTTCCTATCCAATCTTCTTTTGTGTGATTTAAAATAATTTATAATATTGTTGTGTATTGTTGGAATAATGTTTATATACAGTGCTCAGTAGGTAAACATGTATTACATATTCTAGAATTCTCTTCACCAACAGAACTTTCCAGATTTCTCTCTACATCTCTGCACTGTAGCTTCTGAAGAGCTTTCCGGAGGTCTGCATACAATCTATAAATATAGCAGCCTCCCTTGCATTATGTGTGTAAGTAAATATATCAGCATACTGCTGTATAATTCTCTGATGATAATATAATTTATGTATTGCTTGCTTTGTAAAATTCTTCTCTGTTTTTACAATGCAAATTTGTTCTGTTCTTGCTAATAGTCTGTTCTGTTTTTTCTAATATGTAGTGTTTCGTTTAAAGTAATAGATTGTTAGTGATTCTTTCTAATATAATCTGTCTAGCTATTTCCTACTCCACTTTCAATTCTATAGGTTTTTAAAGGTATAATAAGTGTTTCTTTTTTAATACTATAGGTTTTTAAAGGTATAATAAGTGTTTCTTTTTTAATAGATATTGTTTATATAGATATTTATGATTTCATTTTTATAGCCATTGAAAACAATAATTACTTAAAGTATGTAAGATTACAAATGTGTTTTTATTTTATTTTATGGAAGTCTTAAATTTTATTTGTCAAAGTTCAATCAAAAGTTTTAAAAGAGGCATTCAGTTCTGATGAATTTAAGCTAAATAGATGTCAATCTTACAACAACAAAAATTAACTAATCCAAGTCAAAAAAAACAAAAGATTATGTAAATCTACATATTGATAGAAATGATAACAAGAAGATTAGTATTATTCTTGATCTAAATTAGATTATATATATATTGTCTAGACAAACATTGAAATTGAAAAAAAAAACAAAAAAACTATTTCAATTCAAATCACCATCACCATAGAGCTGTAATACTTAAGAAGTGAAGTCTTAAATTTGGATCTACCTTTAAAAAGTAAGAAGAGTTTAAATGACACATATTTTAACTATACAGCGAGAACTCTCACCTTGCCAAACCATAACGAACCACTGGTTAATTTCCACCATTTTAAAAGATCATTGCTAGTGGTGAAAGAGAATAACTAGATAAACATAGTTGGTTGACACATAAATTACATTAAATTGTGCTAGTTTATCAAATAAGGTATTTTTTTTACATATAAATTACATTAAATTGTGCTAGTTTACCAAATAAGGTATATGTTTTTGCCGGGCACATACATTACTCAAAATGATTGTGACATTAGACATTGAAGACTTGTGGATTGATGAATTTATAAGAACGTGAATAATTACACTACTAAGTGACAATTGGCTGTATTAATTGGTATTTATTCTTCATAATACATGTCATTCTTATATAGCACTTATCTTACATAAAGTTATTGGAGTGAGAAATAGTAATAAAAATATAATATATTAATTTATTATGTTAAGAAGTGATTAGAGAAAGAAGATTTTGTAAATACTATCATGATATACTAAGAATATCATATAGAAATATTTGTATGCTATTTATAACTAGGGCATCTTTACACATTTAATTTAAAGTTGTTTATTTTTTAATTGTGATTTTCATCTTTCTCATGATAGTCTAAGGTATATATTTATTCTGTAGTTTGAGATTTTATTTATATTTTATGAAAATGTTTTGGTGATGTATATTTATATGTTCAATTATATTTTAAAAAATGATGTAGTTCTATAATTATCTTCTTTAGAATAATCTTATGTGTAGTTGAAGCCAACATTGTTAAATGTCTTAATTATTATAGATCTATATATGTGCAAGATTGTTTGTATGAAGATGGATCTTATATTTTAGATTATGGAGTTGAATTTTGGTTTACTAATATGAAGAGTTAATGAAGTCTTATTAACCTTTGGTTTTATGAATAATGTTATGTCAAAATTATGTAGATTATATTATTTTATTATGTCTATACTTGTAAAAAATCACATTGAATGTCATGATCAACAATATACAATATTCAATTTTTAGTTGGTATGTTCTCTTTATATTTTTATATTCATGATTTTATTATTATTATTATTATTAATATTATTAATATATATATATTTTTTTATGTAGTTCATGGGTATGCTTACTGCACTTAGTACTATTGTAGTTCAGCCCAATGATTCCAACTGCACCTTGCCTCTAGCTTATTTTTTATGTTCCTAGGAAGGTGTTGAATGAGCCCAAACCATCCAAACAACTATGCTAATTGCGGCCGAGAGAATTGACCTTAGGACCTCTATGTGACAAACCTAAAGCCCTTAGCCAACTATATCACTCCTCTGAATAGGGGATTCATGATATTGTAAGGCTCTAGAATTTCATTATTTACTATTAATTATATTTTTTGAACTTTGACTTTATTATCTACTATTTATTTTTAATTTGATTGAAAATAAGAAAATCCTTCTTACAAATAAATATTCTTTAAGTTTAAATAATAAAATATTAAATTTAGTTATTTCAATCACAATTTAAAAATAAGAATTAGTATTTAAAAATATTTTACAAACTAAAATAATTATAATAGATTTAATTAAGAAATACCAATTAAATATTTAAAAATGATTTTGAACTTAAATAATAATACAATAAATTATCAAATACTCTAATTCTTATTGCAATATAAATTAATAATAATACATTTTAAAATCTAAAACATATTGGCCGCTTCATGTTTTTAATACACCCCTCCATCGCCTATGGAAGGTTGACATGTAATACCGCGTAGTATCGTTCGGCGAGAAACTCTCGGAGGAATGATGCGCGGAAGACCAATGATTTGTTTGTTCCAACTTCACGTTTTTGGTGAGTGACAAGTGAGAAGCCCACATATTTCTTTATTGACGCGGTGCTTCCTTACCTTTGAAATTTTTAAGAAAAAAAATGAATTATTGGTAAAGGTAAAAGTATGTTAGAATTACTCCCGATCTCATAGAATTTTTGTTACTACTTAGACATCATGAATGTGACTTGACATGATATTACTTTGGAAAAATAGTGGTTCAATAGTGGAACCATTAGACATCATGAATGTGACTTGGATATGACATTGCTAAGAAAAAAATAAGTGGATAAGTGGATAGGTAGTGGTACTATAGACTTGAAAAAAAACTTGTGAAATATACTAGACATGTGAAGTGGACATACATATTATCTTTAAAAAATAAAAATTAATAAGTATTATTACATTTATTTTTGTTTAGCATGATTAATTATAGGAGTATTTTGCAAGAAATCCAAATTTATTCTACAAATAAATCTTGTGAAATTCATGTGCCTACCTAGATGTAAAAAATGTGCATCAAACACAACATTTTCTATGAAAGAAGACTAGATAGTAAGTATTATGATTTTATGTATATTTTTTAAAGTATTATTGATCATAAGAATATTTGCAAGACAAATTTAGTCTCATCATACAAAAAGATCTTGTAAAATCTATGTACATATTTAAATGTCAAAAATGTGAATGCAACGTGACATTACCTAGAAAAAGTGAGTACACAGAAAGTATTGTCCCTATGTTTTTTTTTAATTTTTAATATGATAAATCATAAGACTATTTCTATGACAAAGTTAAGTTCATAATACAAAAAATCCTTGTGGAATCTATGTGCTAGTCTAGATGTAAAAAAATATGAGTTGTACATGGAATTACCTAGGGAATAGAGGAGGTAGTAAATATTATTACTCTACTTTTGATTTTATGTAGTATGATTAATAATAATATTTTCATTCTATTTACAAATAATTTATTCAATAGCTAAAAGTTAGTAATAATTTTATATAATACTAATATTAAAAATTATAAATAATTTGTAATTAGTAAAATATTATTTTTGTTTTTGCTAATTGGGTGTTCCTACAATACTATGTCCTATTTTTTGGTCAACTTTCACACTGAAAAAAAACTTTACTTTCGAACACATATTGCTTCAAAACCATTCAAAAATTGAAGATGATGTAAACTAGTGATTTTTAGCATTTTATTTCTAATTTTTATATATATTTTTTTAAAAACATTTGGAATTTATCTCTATCTATTTTTCCATCTCCTTCAAAAAGTAGTTTGTATAAAAAATTAATATTTTAAAAAAATGACAATCACTCAATTTGACATAACGCTTTTTTGAAAAATGATAACGATGTAATTCTTTTGAGGTTAGGTTTGTAACCTCAATACCTAGAGGATGTAATTGATTTTGTTCAATTTGATTCAAAATTTTATAGTTTATTGAGTTATGAAGTGACATTAACTAGACATAGGTTTATTTGGTTCTCTCTAACTTGATCTACATATATCAAAATTCTTTTTTTTTTCTTTTTTTGATAGAATGGTAACATAAATAGCTTTTGGACAAATTTTTTTTTTAAAATTCCTTAATTTTCTATTTTTCCCGAAGCATCAAAGAGAGAGGTTGCTAAATGGCCAGACAACTCATGTCTAATTAAACTAAAAATAGAAAGTCATAATGAACTCAATATATGTCAAAATTATACTCATTGTAAAGCTTGTTGAGAGTACCATAGTATGATATCTTCTTTTACATAAGATTGTCTTATTTGGCCCTTGATTGAGACCTTGAAATAGAAGGAGTATGTAGAAATTTGTTGTCCTTAGAAAAAAATCAATTTTTTTGAGCGTTCGCACGAAGGTGTTAAAGGGTTTTCATGTGAAGGCCCCTTCACACAAATATCCCTTAAATAAAGTACGACAGAAAGGAAACTGCCATAATTTTTTACCAGGCATGTTCGCTCGAAGTAGGTCGGTTGAGTTATTTTTTTGGGTCGCGAATCTTCATTTGGGTATAAATAATTTTTTTTTAATTCTCATAATATTAATTTTAAAAAGATTTTTGTTTAACATGATATCTTCAATTGTAATTATTGCTTAAAATTTTGTAACTTCTTTATTGTAGTGATTTACATTTGGATTATAGGGGATTGATAAAACTTCAAGAAAGGTTGAGTTGTATCTGCATGTCACAAACAAGTAATGATTTAAAAGGATTACATTTGAAATTTATGAATAAAGTACAACTTTAAATTGGGACCCATATTGCTTTTGTATTCTTTGTTTGATTTTTGTAGTCATATGCTTTTGAGGTTTGCTTTGGGGTACTTTATTTATATTTCATATGAATTTGTCAATCCTTAATTAAAGGTGAAACATGCATGGAGGATAATGTTTGTTGGTAAGGATGCTAGAAGTGGAAGGATTGTTGGTCAAAAGATTATTTTGTATGGGCTATGAATGGTCCTTATCTCAATGATAACATTAGATGAAGTTTCTTTTTTTATTGAAATGGTGCAATAAAAAAAATAAGAATATAGTCAAGAAGATTGTTGACAGATAACAAACTACTTAGAACAATACAATGACTTTAGATAAATTGTAGCAACAATAAAAAAACTTGTAACCTGACTAGTTCTTATGTACATGGGGGCTTCACTTAGTGAACTTGAATCATAGCATGCGTGTTCATGGTATAATAAACAATCCCCCTATTTTCACAAATAATGCCCCAAACTCCTTTTTTATCACCCCCCTTGAATACCCACTCAATACCCCTTGTACCCCTTTTCCTATATAAACCCCTAGCCTCCCTCCCCCCAAAACCCCCTCCCCCTATTTAGACAATATATTGCCTCCATTTTTGCCCATTTTAAACCCCCCTAATATGAACACACGTGATCCCATTTTGCCTCTTCAGTGAAGACCCCATGTTATTACAAAAGAATAACAAACACATATACATAATAAACACATTTGAAATTTGGTAGATCAAAAGCATATGCACTGGTTAGGGTTTTGCAGACACTTTGGGAAGAATTACACTGGGAATGCAGTCTGGGGATGACCCTTCAACAGGTGTGGTTAGAATGGTTTCCAAATGGATTACGATAAAGGTTTTGGTAATTGATAGATTTCACAGGAAGCATGGAAGGCTTCGACAAAGACTAGAGCTGAGAGGTTGAGCCAAATGGACATTTTTGGAGTTTGTCAACCATTGGGGTTTTGCGAATGTGCATTTAAAAAAAACTAGTGTCTTTCAATAACCTTGAAAGGAAGTTCTAGAGGCTAAAGGATAAGCCAACTCAGTTGGAAGAGGTCAACCCTATTATCATTCATAACACTATGGTGTCAATGTTGATTGAAAATAAAGAATGAGGTGATTCTCTTTCTTTTCTTAAAGTGAGGGGTTTTTTTCTTAAATGGAGTGGCCTGTGGCCAGCACTTAAAAAAATTTAGAGAACGGTGTGATAGAAACTGGGATGAATCTATAGAGATCAAAACCCTTCCAAATGGGTTTTATCTCATTATTTGTTTGAGTAGCGAAGATAAGGAGTGGATTATGAATAGTGGACTATGAACATGATGGTGGAAAAGGGTTTTACATCAAATATTGGACTCCCAATTTTAACCCAAAAAGAGTCGAGTTAGAGGAAGCTCCTATCTAGACAAGGCTTTATAATCTCCTATATGAGTATTTGAACAAGGAAACCCTATGTTTCATTGGAAACATGTTGGAAAAGTTTTTCAAGGATGATGAGGCCATGGAACCCAAGGAGTTTAGTATGTATCTCCATGCATCTGCATCTTATGGAAGTCATGCCATCCTTTACCTGAAATATTGGAGATTTTGTCGGGGGAAGGGAGATGTAGGCAAATAATTGAAGTGGGAGAGTTAGTGGGGTCATGAAAGCAATGTAAGGACTAGGCACATTAGCATGCAAAATGTCATCAAAAGGAAAAGGGAAAGGGATAAAAAAGGATGCTCTTTTAAACTACATTGCAAAAAAAGAAGGAACGACATGGTCAAAAGACACTGACTTTCTAAGAGGTATGCATTTGATAGAAGAGAGGATAAGAATTTAGATTCAAGTAATTCTTTCTTCATATGTGGAAAATCAAGGGAGGAATAGTATACCTTATTCAGCGGTACAGATAAGTTTCACAAACAGATAGTTGGGTAGACACAAGTTGAAAGGGTTATAGATCTGGTGGGGCAGTGGAATCCTCTAACATCCATGATACCAATGTTAAAGAATAGAATCCTAAACCAATTCAAGAGGGGCCCTGTAGCTTCTCAAGATATTGGGGCTACTAGCTCACATTTGGGACAAGAGATCGAGGAAGGAGTTTGAGTTCTTTTAGCTATCCAGATGGATTATTTATGTGACAGAGTAGTACTATGTACAAAGACTTTGGATGTAGAGAATAGGTGTGTGACAGATGTCACTCCAATCTCGAAGTACACTTAGCCAAAGGAGGACACCCGAAAAGCCAAGGAGATGGAATCATGAATTAATGGAGTAGATGATGTAAGCAAGGGTGGTGACTTGGATAAGATTATTTTTAAAGACATCCCAATGTCCCCAACTATAAATCTAAAGAAAGCCTTTGAGGAGGAAAAAGGACATGATGAGAGAAATGGCTATGAGACTTGATTTACCACTGATGAGGATTGGGATGGTAGCGAGGAGTTGGGGTTGAGTGCTTTAGCTAAGATTCTAGAAAAAAAGATATATCGTTCAAACTTCCACTAAAAAGAGTTAGAGTGGTATTAGTGAAAAGAGGAGGGGAATAAAGTCAATCATTACCCAACTGGGGATTGTAGGATGTGTAGTTGGTCAAACTAAATTGAGATCGGGAAAAGGGTATCCCTTTTCCTTTGCAAAATGAATTTCATGGAATGTCAAAGTCTGCAATGCCTCTAACATGGTCCATTTGATCAAGCAGTGCCTTGATCAAACATGTCCGAAGATTTATTTATGAAAATAACTGAAGCTAAGTGGTGAGGACATAGCTAAAAGATTGAACCAAGAAATAACTTAGAGATGGCCCAAGAAGAATAAAAGCATAAACATATTCTAGCCTCAGATGTAGAGAAATAAACAAATAAATCATTCCTTAATACATAAAAAAGAAAAAGAAAACAAGTTCAAATCAGTGAAATAAAAATAAAATAAGAACCAAACTTGTCTCGGCTCAAGAATTGATGGAGAAAGAAAATAATTTCTAGAAATTATTTCCATTAAGCTTTCCATAGCCATGGAGGAAATAGGTCACCAGTTACTAATTTCCTCTCATTTTTTACGTTACTTTTATTGGAACTATAATTGAAACAATTGTTGTATTGTCATTGATGTCAAACCTTAACTGGTAAGACAATTGCTATCTAGGAGAGTACCATATCTATTGATTGATGAAGAGGATTAGGGCAAGGAGATAAAAAGAGAACCTTAGGAAAGGTTGAGTTATTTGAGACTTCAATGGGTACTTGATTAGTTGGCACATTGATAAGATAATGTATTGTTTATCTAAGTAAGAAGACTGAAGAGGTAGGCTTAACTGAGCAAAAGTGAAGAAATCTAGTTTAAGCCGAGTTGTGTTAGTGTCGACCGAGCGCCAGTATATACCAAGTAAATCTAGTGTTGACCAAACATCAATATATGCTGAGCGACATGAAGTTATCGAGAAAAGACAGTGTTAGCTGAGGAAGACAGTTTGTAGAGATGACCGAGACACACAGTGATGACCGAGGAGAAGAACACAGTATTGACCAAGTGTCAACAATTTACATTTGGAAAAAGAATTGAGATTCCCAGTCGACATAGTTGAATTCTTGGGATATGTAAATCATGTTGACATTATTAATGAATTGTATGGAGCATTTAATGCATGGTAAATCATTTTATTATGGATTCAAAGAGAAGTTTGGAGATGTATCTAGAAGGAAGGATGAAGAACATAATGATGGAAGGATTTGATGAATTTGATCTAAACCTAAAATCTACATAGGACAATAAGTGGAAAAAGATGGATCTACCTAATCAAAGAGGTACAAAGTAAAACCTAATTGTGAGGTTATAGTATGGGCTAAAGTTGTTGATGTTATTGATTGATAAGTCTAAGTAGAAGGCTAAAGGTGAAATTATGAAGGAGTTGAACAAAGTTGTGATTGTTTGAAGTGAATTTCGAGCAAATCAGTGATGGAGATGGAAATGAAGCTCAGTCAGTAAATCAACATATATGTGCGAAGTGGATCTATATTTGCAAATTGAGTTATATGTTTTTCAAATCAGAAACTACTATTACTTTCAAACCATTGTATCAGTCTAAATCCTTTAATAAAGGTTGACCTAACAGTCATTATATAAATATTTTAATCAATGTGGCATTCTAATGGAATGTACTTAAATCCTTTAACTAGGTCACTTTTCATAGAGTATTTAAATCTTTTAACAGGGTCACACCTAGCAGTGTGTTTGTAAACCTTTAATAGGGTTGGCTTTTCATAGAGCTCACTTTAGAAGAGTGAAATATCAGTAGCATGTTACAAAATTTGGTTTTTTCCAAGTTGGGTTTCCACTATAAATCTTGGTGTTATACTTGTGTGTGAATGTTTTGATGTGAATGGTGTTATATTCTGCAAGTTAATTACTTTTGGATAGTGGACTACATGTTATATGTTTCTAATATATGTTATAGAGACCGAGTTGAATTGGTAATTAGACCTGAGATTGTTAAAGTGCTAGAAAGTTCAATTGGTACATTTGGACCTAAGAACAACTGATTCGCCCCCCGCTTTGTTGTTCTAAATAATTCTAACAATTGGTATCAAAGTTATTGGTGCTTATAGAGAAAATTTTAAAGGTACGTAAAGCTAATGATCAAGATGTATAAAAAGGAGGAATTGAAGTTGAACAAAGAGAACTTCCCTGCATGGAAAAGTTTAATGAAATTACACCTAGCTAGTATTGGTGATTTGACAAAGTACTGTGTGGAACATGACTATGTTATACCTGCTGCACCTTTGACTGTCGGGGAGATGAAAGCAAAACAAGAACACAATCAGGCAATGTTGGACTATTGCAAACAAAATGTGGGATACTCTTTCAACTATCTATGGTGGTGATACAAATGTGGTGAGAGAAAAAGCTGAAAGTTTAAGAGGTAAGTTTGATCAAATGAAAATGCAAGAAGGTGAAAATATTGCTCAGTACTATGGCAAAATTAAGGAGATAGTGAATGCTATTAGAGGAGTTAATGGAATCATTGATGATGAGACTATTATTGGTAAGGTATTGAGAACTTTTCTTCCTATCTATGCTATCAAAAATTTTGTAATTCAAGAATCAAGATGTAACCCCGGTAATGTTCTAACTCTGGAAAATCTTATTGGTAAGCTTACTGCTTTTGAGCTATCTAAATATGATAACTACACTGTTCCTAATGTTGAATTTGCATTCAAGTCAAAAATGGTTTTACATAAGTCTAAGAGGGAAAAAGAAAAATGTGTGAAAAGTGATAGTGATAGTGATAGTGATATTTTTGATGACGAACTAGATGATCTTGAGGAACTCATCACTAGAAGACTAAAAGGAGGAAAAAGAAAATATAAAGGTAAACTTCCTATAATCTATTTTTTATGTAACAAAGTTGGCCATATTACAGCAAGATGCCCTGATAGGACTGACAAGGATGAGGAAAGGGAATGAAAGTACAAGGATACAAGAAATGATAGAAATCACCGAAGGTACAAAGACTACAAGGAAAAAGGTAAGAAATCTTGTTATATTGTTGAAGAGGAAACTGACAGTGACACTAGTGAATCTAATGAATGTGATATTGAAGTAGTTTATGTTGCTATGAAAGATGATTCTGATGAAGATGAGAAAACTGCACTTATTTCTTATGTGAGTAAAGGTGATAAATGGATTATTGATAGTGGTTTCTCACATCACATGACTGGTGATAAAAGTAAATTTGAAACCTTAGATCATTACAAAGGTAAAAGTGTTAAGTTTTGTAATGATGCACCATGTCCTATGAGAGGTAAAGGATAACTTAAGCTGATTGATAAAATCACATGTGAAAATGATTATTGGGTTAAAGGTCTTAACTATACTTTTCTAAGTGTTGCATAGTTGAACAATACTGGTTACCGAGTGGATTTTCATCACAGGAAGGCTAAAATATTTGATGCCACTGGTGAATTGATTAGAAGTGGAGAATAGACTAGAGGTAACTTGTTCTATCTAGACCTATCTGAAGAAACATGTTTGTTTGCACAATTTGATGATGTATGGTTATGGCATAAAAGGTTGTGTCATGTGAATTTTGACAATTTGGTAAATATTAGTAAAAAGAAGAAAGTTAGAGGTTTTCCGAGATTGAAGAAACTTGATAATGTGATGTGTAAACAATGTCAATTGGGAAAAATGACAACCTCTAGTTTTAAGAGCAAGACATATACTTCCTAAAACATTTTGGAATTGGTTCATACTAACCTTTATGGACCCATGGGTGTACAAAGTTATTGTGGTGATAAGTACTTTATTATGTTTTTTTATGACTACACTAGGATGATGACTATAATGTTTCTCAAAGAAAAATTTGATGCATTTTAGTTGTTTAAGTTGTATTTGGAAAAAGTTGAAAAAGAAACATATAGAAGCCTAAAATTTTTGAGATTTGACTGAGGTGGGGAGTTTATATCAAATGAGTTCAATTTGTTGTGCAATGATAGAGGAATCAAGAGACAGATGTCTACACTAAGAACACCTCCATAGAATGACATAGTAGAGAGAAGAAATATGTCAATTATGGATTGTGCAAGAACAGTGATGATTGAGAAGAATGTTGCTGAAAAATATTGGAGAGAAGTTGTAAGTACAACTATTTATACCTTAAACTGAGTACAAATCAAGAAAGGTAAAAATGCTACACCTTATGAGTTATGGCATGGTTATGCACCTAATGTAAAGTATATTAGAATCTTTGGGAGTAAATTCTATATACTAAAAGACAATAGGAATGGAAAATTTGATACAAAAAGTGATGAAGGCATATTCCTAGGTTATTCCACTAAGAGTAAAGCTTATAAGTGTTTGAATTCTAACACTAAAAAAGTTGTGGAAAGTGCAAATGTGAGAGTTGATGAATATGCATAAAAGAATGAGCTGGAGGGCAAACAAGAACCTGAAGATTACAGATCTTTTGTTTACATAGAAGAAGGAGAGGCAAGTAACACACTTGAACCAGATGTAGAGTCATGGATAAGAAATGTCGAGCATCAGGAGGCTGTTGTTGAGCATTAGGAGGGTGCTACCAAGAAATCAGAAGTAGAAGCTGATAATTTACATGATTAACCTAAAGATCAAGGAGAAAAGAAATCTGAACCTACATTGGCACAGTATGTAAGAAGACATCATAAGCCTTAGAAAATCATTGGAGATAAAGAATGTGGAGTCTTGACAAGAAGTAAGTTAAAAGACCCTACATGTTTACTATGTGAGTTTGAGCCTAAGATAGTAAAAGATGCTTTAGAAAATGATGACTGAATTCGAGCTATGAATGAAGAAATTGATCAAATAGAAAAGAATGATACTCAGACTCTGGTGCTGAGACTAGAAGATAAGAATGTTATTGGAATAAAATGGGTATTCAGAAACAAGCTAAATGAACATGGACAAGTCACAAGAAACAAGGAAAGATTGGTATGAAAGGGGTATGCACAAGAAGAAGGAATAGACTATGGGGAAATATTTTCCCCTGTAGCAAGATTAGGAGTGAGGAATCTACTTGCATATGCTACATTTAAAGATTTCAAAGTATATCAGATGGATGTCAAATCTACATTTCTGAATGGTATATTAGAAGAAGAAACTTATACATTGAACAACCTGAAGGATTTGTTGACCCAAGAAAGAAAAATATGGTTTGCAAGTTGAACAAGGTGCTGTATGGATTAAAAAAATCCCCCAGAGCATGGTATGAGAGACTGCACAATTATTTGATAAAGATTGGATTTGCAAGAAGAAATGAAAACAACAATCTGTATATGAAAATTGAAGAAGGTAAAGGGATTTTGTTAGCTGAAATTTTTGTTGATGATATCATATTTGGAGGACAAGATGCCCTATGTCAGAAATTTTCAAATGAGATGCAAATTGAGTTTGAAATGTCTGTTTGGTGAGATAAAAATATTTGTTGGTTTACAAGTTTATCATATAGAGAAAGGTATCTTTATTACTCAATCTAAATATGTTAAAGAGATACTAAAATTTTTTGGTATGGAGGATTCCAGACCAGTAATTACTCATATGGCTACTAGACAGAACCTATCTAAAACTAATGATACTGCTGAAGTGAATCAAACCTTTTATAGATCTATGATTGGAAAGCTACAATATGTTGTCCACAATAGATCAGATATAGCCCTAGCAGTTGGGATTATGGCAAGATTTTTTGCCTGTCCTAAGGAAAATAATACAATGGTAGTGAAGAGAATACTGAGATATCTAAAAGGGACAAAGGATTATGGATTGTACTACAAGAAGAATGAAAATTTTGAATTGAGAGTCTATACTGATGCAGATTGGGCTAGAAATGTTGATGATAGAAAAAGTACAAGTGGTGTAGCTTTCTTTCTAGGAAAGATATTAGTCTCTTGGACAAGCAAGAATCATTTCCCAATCTACAACAAAAGCTGAGTATGTAGTAGCTGCAGTGAATTGCTCAAATTTGATGTGGATCAAGCAATTGTTAAAAGGAATGAAAGAGAAAATCACTGAGCCGACTATTATTTTCCATGATAACACAAGTGCTATCATCATATCAAAGAATCCAGTGATGCATACAAAGACTAAGCATATTGCTATCAAGTATCATTACTTGAGAGAGCTAGTATAAGATAAAGAAGTGAGAATGGAATATGTGAATACAAAGGAACAACTAGCAGACATATTCATAAAAGATTTACCTAAGGATGCTCGTGAATATCTTAGAGGTAAACTAGGGGTGATTCCCCTAACTGAGGCTGCCTAGTCAGCTAGCAGCATTGCATCAAATGTGCTACACAAAATATCTGAAAAATTGATGCAGAAAAGGTCACACTTTAGGAGCTGCCTAGAGTTGTGAGAAGTAACTTGCAGAGATGATAATCAATCATAAGTAAGATGAAAGAAGGAGAAATACAACATACTGAACGGACATGAAGACATCTATATGTGGAAGATGTAAGTGATAGATACTTCTTTGGAATTGTTGTCAAAGAGGGAGAGATTCTGAAGAAAACACAGAAATGATTCATTGAACATGAGGGAGAGATTTAGAGGGAGTAATTGTGTATGCGACTAAGAAAGGAAAAGATGTTGTGAATCATAATGAAGCTAAGGATATTAAAAAACTTTCTGATGCACAAACAAAGTTTTTTGATTGTTTGGTAAATCATATGTTATTCATGTCATGTTGCTATCAATGCCAAAGAGGGAGATTGTTGAAAATTGCAATTGAAACAATTGTTGTATTGTCATTGATGTCAAACCTTAACTAGTAAGATAGTTGCTATCTAGGAGAGTACCATATCTATTGATTGATGAAGAGGATTAGGGAAAGGAGATAACAAGAGATCCTAAGGAAAGGTTGAGTTATTTGATACTTCAATGGGTACTTGATTAGTTGGCATATTCATAAGATAATCTATTATTTATCTAAGTAAGAAGAAAGAATGAAGAGGTAGGCTTAACTAAGCAAAAGTGAAGAAATATAGTTAAACTAGAGTGATGTTAGTGTCGAATGAGCGCCAGTATATGCCGAGTAAATCTAGTGTTGACCGAACATCACTATATGTCGAGCGACAAGAAATTACCAAGAAAAGATAGTGTTAGCCAATGAAGACAGTTTGTAGAGATGACCGAGACACATAGTGATGACCAAGGAGAAGAACAGAGTATTGACCGAGTGTCAGTAATTTACATTTGGAAAAAGAATTGAGATTCCCAACTGACATAGTTGAATTCTTGGGATATGTAAATCATGTTGACATTATTAATGAATTGTATGGAGCATTTAATGCATGGTAAATTATTTTATTATGGATTCAAAGAGAAGTTTGGAGATTTATCTAGAAGGAAGGATGACGAACATAATGATGGAAAGATTCGATGAATCTGACCTAAACCTAAAATCTACAAAGGAGATTAAGCAACAAAAGATGGATCTACCTAATCAAAGAGGTATAAAGAAAAGCCTAATAGTGAGGTTACAGCATGGGATGAAGTTGTTGATGTTATTTATTGATAAGTCTAAGCAGAAGGCTGAAGGTGAAATTGTGAAGGAGCTGAACAAAGTTGTGATTACTTGAAGCGAATTCTGAGAAGATCAGTGATGGAGATGGAAATGAATCTCAGTTAGTAAATCAACATATATGTGCGAAGTGGATATGTATTTGCAAATTGAGTTGTATTTTTTTTAGATCAAAAACTACTGTTACTTTGTAACCATTGTATCAATCTAAATCCTTTAATCAAGGTTGACCTAACAGTCATTGTATAAATCCTTTAATCAAGATGGCATTCTAATGTAATGTACTTAAATCCTTTAACCAGGTCACTTTTGATAGTGTTTAAATCCTTTAACAAGGTCACACCTAGCAGTGTGTTTGTAAACCTTTAACAGGGTTGGCTTTTCACAGAGCTCACTTCAGAAAAGTGAAATATCGGTAGCATGTTACAAAGTGGTTTTTCCCAAGTTGGGTTTCCACTATAAATCTCGGTGTTATACTTGTGTGAATTTTTTGATGTGAATGTTGTTATATTCTGCAAGTTAATTACTTTTGGACAGTGGACTACATGTTATATGTTTTTGATATATGTTATAGAGACCGAGTTGAATTGGTAATTAGATCTGAGATTGTTGAAGTGCTAGAAAGTTCAATTGGTACATCTAGACTTGAGAATAACTAATTTACCCCCCCCCCCCCCCCCCCCCCCCGCCTTTTATTGTTCTAAATAATTCTAACAGTTTGAGTATTAGCTTAGTTTGATTTTTTTTGTATTGTGAATTTTGTGAACATAATGTTCTTTATCCATTTATTATTTTTATAGTTTTCTTGAGTATAGAAGAAGACATCAGATTCTCCACTTAACAAATATTTTTACCCATTCTTCAATCATAAGTGTAAAACTTGCTTTATTGCTTATAAGAAGAACTAAGGGAACAAATAAGACATTCCACTTTGTCATATTTTCTCTAAGATGTCCTTGGAGATCTCACGTAACTTCTTAAGCTTAGAGGTAACTGTCAAATAAAAGAGAAAGGGAAAGGAATATATTCTTAAATTAAGGTTAACATTTAGAAATAAATCTAATTTTTAAATATATAGTAATTGTCATAATTGAGTACATTACTAGTATGAAGTTAACATTAATTCTTTATAATATATTAATATGAGAGTAATATAAGTATGTGATTTTTAATGTGATTGGCTAATATATGTGGTTGGTTTGGTGTTTATAGAGTTTATATTTCTTTTATTTGATTAGAAATTGTATTTTTACCTTTCTTAATTCCGAACTAAATCTTAATTAGTTTAGAAATATATTTTACGATTTTTGTATGAGAGGTTGTGTGAGTGGTATTTTTAGATTTATTTAAATTTAGTAACAGACATGTAGAAATTTGGTTATTATCTCTTGTTGGATCATTTAGGGTAGACAAGAAGACCTATAAATCTTGACATGGGTCTATAATAGATTTCTTTCTCAGGGGTATGGCTAGAGTCCCTGAGGCTTCATGATGCCATTAGGCAAGGCAGAGGGCAAGACTTTTTAATGTTCTTTTATTATTTTGGACACTTAATAAAGATAATGCCCATCATTTTAGGATAACATCTTAAAAGACATTTCAATGTAATTTTCGTTGTGAATTTTCTTGGTGTAATAAAAAAAAATGTAATTACTTATGTTTTGAGTAGGTTATGCAAGTTTCTCTACTTTATTTTAAGAGCAAGAAGTGTTATGTTATTTTCCCTTTTGGTATTCCTTGTTCAAGATCAACTAATTAATTGAAAAGGAAGTGGTCCAAAATTCTCTCTTTTTGCAAGGAATCATGTCCCTTCATTATTTGTTTCCATGGAACGTCTCTAAAGGTATGCAATGGCAAGTCATGTTTGCTATTTAGACATTGTAATAATTTTTTTGTTGAATTAGATTTATTTCCATTTTAGATTCTAGATTCACAATATGTTTCTTTTATAGTAGTATGGCATTGTTAGAAAAAAAATGCTATTTAATTAAGTTTGGGTTACAATAAATAGGTTGTGTAATGTCCAATGTCGTATCTTAAAGTTTGGGCATTACATATTAAAACATTAGATATTCTCATATGTCAAACTAAGGGGTATATGTGATGAACTACAACTGATTTAGAACCTAATTGAAGATCTATGAAATTAGAGATCACCGAGTTGCTGATTAGATATGTAATATGATTAAATCAGTAATATGTTGTCATTGATGTCAACTAGTTTGACAACACTTATCTTGTAAGTTACTATACCGAAACATATGTAGAAAAGGAGTAAAAGAAGATGTAGAACATAAATATCTACATGAGGAAGATGTATATGACAGATGAGGATAAGGAATACATTGGGTAACTTATTGATGAGTCTATGACCTTATGTTATTGACTTGATTATGTTTCAATCATCTATGATGAAGAATAGAGCTAAAAGACACAAGGCAGTGTGGTCAGTTGATGAAACATTTTAGTATACACCGATGGAGTGTAGTGTATACTAACAATAGTATTAACTGAGCTTGTGTTCACACACGCATTTCTTTGTTAATCGAGAAGAAGAAAGGAACTAACTGATTAGTTTAGCTGACAAGGATTGATGAGCTGGAAAGTACACTAAATTCAATGTAAAGGATAATGTTTGTTACGAAGATCGACGACTAGCAAAATTCAAGGAGATCTAAAGGATGAAATTAAAACATGTTACTAACACGATAGCCAAGAAAGGTTTAAGTGGAAAAATGGACGAAGGAGAATAAGTGGCAAAATCTAATGGAGGAAAAGAAAATGGTTTACATGTCTATCTAAGAGACCAGAGTTTCACAATGAAAAAAATGCCAAAGAAAGAAAACTGCAGAACTATCGCATGAACAAGCTTCATGTATGCTTGATCAAACTGGTTAAAGGAGAACCTAACTGCAGAGTTTTCCAAGTGACAGGAAGCTATAACCAAGCGACAGCAAGTGAATGAAATTGATTGAAATAGAATAAATACATTAATTAGAGGATTTGAATGAGCTTAAGAATGGATCTGATAATTTTCAATTGAAGTTGTGTTGTATTCAGATCAAACTGTTGTTATAGTTTAACCATTGTAAACAGAGAAATCTCTTAACCGAGTGGACTTGAAAGTCTTTTTATGTATTATTCATAGAATGAACATTGTTATCCTATCAACCCCATAGTGAATGCTGGTTGGATGATAATAGTTAGTGTTAAATCCTCTAACAAGGTCACACTTAATAGTGTGTTTGTAACCTTTAACAGGGTTGGGTCTTCACCGACCTCACTTTAGAAGAGTGAACATTTTTGGGTTGCCGGTCCCAGGTGGTTTTTCCCTTCACAGGGTTTCCACGTTAAATTTTTTGTGTTATGTGTTGATTTTGGTGATTGTTTGTTATCATACTTTACATATTGCATATTAGATTTGGTCAATAATCATTGTATGTTATTGACTGGTAATTGGTAAAAGCATAAACAGTCCATTATTTTATGTTACTGAGCTACAGAAGTTTAAGTAATTTGTTTTGGATTAAACATTTTGTTTTGGGACTGTGGATAACTGATTCACCCCCCTCTCAATTATTCTAACAATTGGTATTAGAGTGTTGCTTGGAATAGAGTTTTAAGGACTTCAGCACAAAGGTCTCAAAATGTTTAAGAGGGAAGTGCCTAAGCTTAACAAGGAGAACTTCACAATATGGAAAAGTCGAATGAAGCTGCATGTATCTGGAATTGGGAATTCTGCACTAGATCTGATGGAAAATGGATACCTTGCATTGCCCACTAGTCCCCTAACCCTTGATCAACTTAGAGACAGGCATGAACATAATATTACCATGATGGAGATTGTTGCTTCCTGTTCAGATGCTGAATTTGAAGACATCAAGGATTGTGATACTATTAAGAAGATGTGGGATAAACTTGTGCAGATATACAGTGGAGATGTAAATGTCAAGAGAGCTAGAGCCGAATCCTTAAGAGGTAGATTCGATGACATGAAGATGAAAGAAGGTGAAAACATTGTGCAATACAAAAATAGAATAAAATAGTTAGTTCACGCTATTAGAGCATCAGATGGAGTTATTGATGAAGACACTATGGTAAGCAAAATTCTAAGAACCTTATTGCCTATCTATGCCATCAGGATATTTGCAATTCATCAAAATAGGTCAGCACCTAACAGCACACTCACTCTTGATAATCTGATTGGAAAGCTTACAACATTTGAACTAAATAATTATGATAATAGTGTGGTACCGAATGTTGAATATGCTTTCATGACTTCTATGAAGATTGGTAAGTCTAGTGGCTAGAATAATAAGGATGATAGTGATAGCAATACCAACGATGAGCTTGATGAACTTGAAGCTCTTATGGTCAGAAGGTTGCCTAAAGGAAAAGGAAGGTATAGAGGTAAGTTACCTTTAGCATGCTTTAATTGTAAAGAGGTTGGCCACATTGCTGCTAGATGTCCACATAAGAAAGATGATGAAAGAACCAAAGACTGATATGAAGGAAGCTATGGGAGAAGAAACAACAGGAGCTACCAACACAACAAAAGAGACAACCGAGACAATAATGACCAAGGTAAAAAGGTATGTTACATAGAAGAAGAAAATGAATCTAAATCTGATTCTGATGATGATGTAGAAGTTGTATTTGTTGCTATGAAAGATGATTATGAGGAAGAAGAAAAACATGTAGAAATAGAAATGATCTCAAAATTTAATAAAAATAATACATGGATCATAGATAGTGGTTGTACACATCACATGACCGGTGATGGTGATAAATTTGATCATCTTGAGCAATATAATGAAGGATCTATTAAGATGGGTAATGACACAACCTGTATGGTAAGAGGTAAAGGATACCTAATGATAAATGATAGAATAAAATGTGAAAATGATTATTAGGTAGAAGGACTGAACTATAATTTGTTAAGTATGTCACAGCTGAACAATTCAGGACACCGAGTTGCTTTTGAGAGCAAGAAAGTGAAAATTTTTGATGATGGAGGAAGACTAGTTGGAACTGGAGCACAATCAAGAGGTAATCTATTTTATCTTGATACTGATGAGTCTTCTTTCTTGTTGATGAAAAATGAAGATGCTTGGTTGTGGCATAAGAGGTTATGCCATGTGAATTTTGATAACATGATTAAGATCAGTAAAAGGAGAAGAGTTAGAGGTCTGCCTAACTTGTCAAAATCTGATCATGTTATGTGTCATGAATGTTAGAAAGGTAAAATGACTAAGTCTAGTTTCAAAAGAAAAGATTATTCAACAAAGAAGATACTTGAGTTGGTTCATACTGACCTATGTGGTCCTATGAGAACTCAGAATTATTATGGAGATAGATACTTTATTCTTTTTGTTGATGATTATACTAGGTTGATGACTATTATGTTCTTGAAAGAAAAATCTAAGGCATTCAAGATGTTCAAGTGGTATAAAGATAAAGTAGAAAAAGAGACTGGTAAAAAATTGAAATGCTTAAGAATTGATAGAGGAGGTGAATTTATCTTTGATGAATTTACTAATTTCTATAATGAGCATGGTATTAAAAGACAGGTCTCTGCACCGAGGACACCTCAGTAGAATGGCATTGCTGAAAGGAGGAATAGGTCAATCATTGACTATGCTAGGACATTGATGATAGAAAATAATGTTGCCCAGATATACTGGAGAGAAGCTATCAGCACAACTATTTATGTTCTGAACCAAGTACAACTGAAGAACACTAACAATACACCCTATGAGTTATGGTTTGGACACAAACCTAATGTAAGTTATTTTAGAATTTTTGGAAGCAAATGTTTTATTCTGAAAGATGAGAGAAATGGAAAATTTGACTCAAAAGGTGATGAAGGGATATTTCTAGGATATTCCACTAAAAGTAAAGCATACAAGTGTCTAAACAGAGTTACAAATAAAATGATTGAAAGTACTAATGTTCGTGTTGATGATTTTGATGAGAAGAATGCAGAGGAAAGTAGAAAGGAACCAGAAGACTACGGTAGATTCACTTACATTAAACAACCTGAGTTTCTACCAAAGCCACAGACTGTGACAACTGGTTAGCAAGAAAATAACACCAAGGAATAGGAAAGAGAAATCGACGAGCAAGATGGACCTACTGAGCAAGAAAATGAACCTACACAGGATGAACAAGAAAGAAGAGATCGTGTATTGGCAAGATTTGTTAGAAGACATCATCCTGAGACACAAATTATTAGAGGCAGACAAGCTGGCATGCAAACAAGGAGTAAGACAAGACAAGGTACATGTCTAGTTTGTGAATATGAACCGAAGAATGTAAGAGTTGCATTAGAGAATGATGAATGGGTTAATGCAATGAAAGAGTAAATAGAATAGATAGAGAAGAACAAAACCTGGACCTTAGTACCCAAACCTAAAGATAAGAATGTTATCGGTACTAAGTGGATATTCAGGAACAAACTGAATGAAAATGGAGAGGTAACTAGAAATAAAGCTAGATTGGTATGCAAGGGATATGCACAGGAGGAAGGAATCGATTATGGTGAAACATTTGCACCTATTTCTAGATTGGAAGGAGTTAGAATGTTACATGCATATGCTGCACACAAAAAGTTCAAATTTTACCAAATGGATGTCAAGTCAGCATTTTTGAATGGGATACTTGAAGAAGAAGTCTACATAGAACAACCAGAAGGGTTTGTTCATCTAGAAAAGAAAGACGTGGTATGTAGATTACATAAAGCTTTATATGGTTTGAAGCAAGAACTAAGAGCCTAGTATGAAAGGCTACATACTTATTTGTTAAGTATTGGATTTGTTAGAACAAGTGAGAACAAAAATTTGTATATGAAAGGAGATACTGATGATACTATTCTTATTGCTGAAATATTTGTGGATGATATTATTTTTGGAGGTCAAGATCACAGATGTAAAGCCTTTGCTGATGAAATGAGAAAAGAGTTTGAAATGTCTATGTTTGGAGAGATTAAGTTCTTTCTAGGACTACAAGTGATTCAGTAGAGTGATGGGATATTCATCACACAATCTTGTTAGAATAACTAAGAGGGGGGGTGAATCAGTTATCCAGTGTCCCAAAATCAAAATGTATAATTCAAAACAAATTCTTCAATTTCTTCTACTCGGTAAACAAAAATACTTTCATTGTCTGTGCTTTTACCGATTACCAGTCTAAACTTTATAACAGTTATTGATCAAATCTAATATGTGATATGCAAAGTATGATAACAAACAAACATCACAATCAACACATAACACAAAATATTTAACGTGGAAACCATGTAAAGGGAAAAACCACCTGGGACCGACAACCCAAAAATTTCACTCTTCTGAAGTGAGGTCGGTGAAGACCCAACCCTATTAAAGGTTTACAAACACACTGTTAGGTGTGACCTTGTTAGAGGATTTTAGACTAGAAGTTATCATCCAACTAGCATTCACTATGGGGTTGACATGATAACAATGTTCATTCTATGAATGATACATCATAAGACTTTCCTTAACCCACTCGGTTAAGAGATTTTGACTGTATACAATGGTTAAATATGTAATAGTAAATGATCTACCTTAATACAACTAAAATTGTAGATTACAGACCAATGTTCAGCTCATTCAAATCTTTCTAATCAATATTGCACTTCAAATTCAACACTGTATCAACTTATTGTCCGTTAGTAATTACTCTCTATAGCTCAGTAATTGTTCTAAAACTTGATTCTTACTAACCAGTATGATTAGAATGCATGACAATATATTCACATGATAATCCTGTAGTATCTTCTTCTTCTGACATTAGTTTCATAATGAAACCCTAGTCTCTTATATAGACGAGTAAATCATTTTCTTTTTGTCCATCAGATTTTGTTGCTTAATCATATTCATTGATTTTTCCACTTTAAGCTTCCTCGACTAATGTGTCAATAACATGTTTCAATCTGTTCCATTAGATCTTCCTTTAATTTTGTTAGTCGTCGATCTTCATAACAAACTTTATCTGTTACCTCAATTTCATACACTTTCTAGCTCATCAATCTTATCAGCTAAACTGATCATTTAATTCATTTTTTTTTTCTCAGTTAGAAAATAAATGCATCGGTGAACATAGGCTCGGTTAATACTGTGCTTGGTATACACTACACTTCGTTGGTGTATACTGCAAAATGCTTCATTTACCGACAACATTGCTTTGTGTCTTTCAGCTCTATTCTTCAACATAGATGAATGCAACATAATAAAGTCAATATCATAAAGTCATAGACTCATCAACAAGTTACTCAATGTGCTCCTTATCCTCATTTGACATGTACATCTTCCTCATGTAGATTTCTATGTTCTTCATCTCTTTTTCACCTTTCTTTAGATGTTTCGGTATAGTAACTTACAAGATAAGTACTATCAAGCTAGTTGACATCAATGATAACATAATACTAATTTAATCATATTACATATCTAATCAGAAACTCCTCAGTGATCTTTAATCACAGATTCTTCAATCATATTCCAAATCAGTTGTAGTCCAACAATCTCTCCCTTTGGCATTGATGGCAACTCAAGTAATATGAAATATACCATACACATACCAAACATGTATTCTAAAACTTTGTAAACAAATGCTCATACAAGCTCTCCTTAGCTTAATATGTTTAATCACTACGTTACAAAATAGCATTACATAATACAGCTTTACCATTCTATAGTTGTGCTCTTTTCAGCTCTCATGTTCCTGCTTCTGTTCTTTGTAATTGATCTTCAATTTGTTGTATCATTTAGATTGTCTCTTCCTTAGATAGTTCTCACCAGTGTCAGTGCATGCTCTTCTCCTTTTCATATTAGTTATCTCTCCCTTTGACAGCAATGCCAAAGAAACAAATAAACAAACAGTTATGTCTTCTTATGTATCTTTGTATACTGATATCCTAGTCGGTTCTAGTTCTTCAAACTTAATCATAGCCTTGAACATGATTCAGAGTGTGAACTATGCCGCATCAACATGTGTGATCTTCTAATAATAGTAGGCTGATGCAACATCTAGATCGCCTTAGTGACCGATAGACAAGGGACATACCCCAAGTCTAGTCCTCAAGTATTCAAATGTATCCTTCGGTAGAGGCTTTGTAAAAATATCTGCAAGTTGTTCTTTAGATGTGACAAATTCCAACTTCACTTGCTTCTCTTGCACTTGTTCTCTTAAGTAATGGTACTTAATAGACATATGCTTTGTTTTTTAGTGCATCACAGGATTCTTTGAAATATTTATGGCACTAGTGTTGTCACAATATATAATCACTAGGTCAGTGATTACCTCATTCATCCCTTCCAACACTTGCTTAATATATGCAATGTTTGAACAATTAGTAGCAGCAGCAACATACTCTACTTCAACTGTAGACTAAGAAATACAAGCCTACTTTTTACTTGTCCAGATTAAAAGTCTTTCACCAAAAAAAAATGCTCCTCCGATGGTACTTTTTCTGTCATCCACATTTCTAGCCCAATCAGCATCAATGTACACCTTCAGTTCAAATTTTCCTTCCTTAGGATACCATAATCCATAATTCTCTATTTTCTTCAGGTATCGTAGGATTCTTTTAGTAGCTATCATGTGTGATTCTCTAGGGTTAGCAGAAAATCTAGCAATAATTCCCACAACATGTGCTACATCTGGTCTACTATGAACTACATACATTAACTTACCAATCATGGATCGGTAAAGTGTTTAGTTTACCTCTGTAGTTTCATCTTCCTTTGTCAATTTGCATCTAGTAGCCATCGGTGTTCCCACAGGTTTAGCATCTTCCATGCCAAATGTCTTTAGTACTTCCTTTATGTATTTAGACTATGTGATGAATATGCCATCATTTTGCTGAATCACTTGTAGTCCTAGAAAGAACTTAATCTCTCCGAACATAGACATTTCAAACTCCTTTTTCATTTCATCAACAAATGATTTACATACAAGATCTGAACCTCCAAAAATAATATCATCTATAAATATTTTAGCAATAATAATAGTATCATCAGTATCACCTTTCATATACAGATTGTTGTTTTCACTTGTTCTAACAAATCCAATACTTAACAAGTAAGTGTTCAGCTCTCCTTTTCCTGCTTCTAATTTTTGTAACTGATCTTCAATGCGTTGTATCATTTAGATTGTCTCTCCCTTAGATAGTTCTTGTCAGTGTCGGTGCATGCTCCTTCTCCTTTTCATATTATTTATCTCTCCCTTTGACAATAGTGCCAAAGAAACAAATAAACAGACAGTTCTATCCTCCTCGGTATCTCTGTATACTGATATCCCAGTCAGTTCTAGTTCTTCAAACTTAATCATAGCCTTGAACATGATTCAAAGTGTGAACTATGCTGCATCAACATGTGTGATCTTCTAATAATAGTAGGCTAATGCAACATCCAGATCACCTTAGTGACCGATAGACAAGGGACATACCCCAAGTCTAGTCCTCAAGTATTCAAATGTATCCTTCGGTAGAGGCTTTGTAAAAATATCTGCAAGTTGTTCTTTAGATGTGACAAATTCCAATTTCACTTGCTTCTCTTGCACTTGTTCTCTTAAGTAATGGTAGTTAATAGATATATGCTTTGTTTTTTAGTGCATCACAGGATTCTTTGAAATATTTATGGCACTAGTGTTGTCACAATATATAATCACCGAGTCAGTGATTACCTCATTCATCCCTTCCAACACTTGCTTAATATATGCAATGTTTGAACAATTAGTAGCAGCAGCAACATACTCTGCTTTAGCTATAGACTGAGAAATACAAGCTTGCTTTTTACTTGTCTAGGTTACAAGTCTTTCACCAAAGAAAAATGCTCCTTCGGTGGTACTTTTTATGTCATCCACATTTTCAACCCAATCAGCATCAGTGTACACCTTCAGTTCAAATTTTCCTTCCTTAGGATAACATAATCCATAATTCTCTATTTTCTTTAGGTATCGTAGGATTATTTTAGTAGCTATCATGTGTGATTCTCTAGGGTTAGCAAAAAATGTAGCAACAATTTCCACAACATGTGCTATATCTGGTCTACTATGAACTACATACATTAACTTACCAATCATGGTCGGTAAAGTGTCTAGTTTACCTCTGTAGTTTCATCTTCCTTTGTCGATTTGCATCTAGTAGCCATCGGTGTTCCCACAAGTTTAGCATCTTCCATGCCAAATGTCTTCAGTACTTCCTTTATGTATTTAGACTGTGTGATGAATATGCCATCATTCTGCTGAATCACTTGTAATCCTAGAAAGAAGTTAATCTCTCCGAACATAGACATTTCAAACTCCTTTTTCATTTCATCAGAAAATTATTTACCTACAAGATCTGAACCTATCATCTACAAATATTTCAGCAATAATAATAGTATCATCAGTATCACCTTTCATATACAGATTGTTGTTTTCAATTGTTCTAACAAATCCAGTACTTAACAAGTAAGTATGTAGCCTTTCATACCAGGCTCTTAGTGCTTGCTTCAAACCATATAAAGCTTTATGTAATCTACATACCATGTCTTTGTTGTTTGGATCAACAAATCCTTCAGGTTGTTCAATGTAGACCTCTTCTTCAAGTATACCATTCAGAAAAGCTGACTTCACATCCATTTGATAGACTTTGAATTTCTTGTCTGTAGCATATGAAAGTAGCATTCTAAATCCTTCCAATCTAGCAATAGGTGCAAATGTTTCACCATAGTCAATGCTTTCTTCCTATGCATATCCCTTGCATACCAATCTTGCTTTATTTCTTGTGACTTCACCATTTTCATTCAGTTTGTTTTTGAATATCCACTTAGTACCGATAACATTCTTGTCTTTTGGTCAGGGTACTAAGGACCAAGTTTTGTTCTTCTCAATTTCTATTTCTTCCTTCATTGCATTAACCCATTCTTCATTCTCTAATGCAATTTTCACATTTTTAGGTTCAAATTCACAAACTAGACATGTACCTTGTCTTGTTTTGCTTCTATTTTGCATTCCAACATGTCTGTCTCCAATGATTTGTGTCTCAGGATGATGTCTTCTGACAAAATAAGCCAGAACGCGGTTTCTTCTTTCTTGTTCATCCTGTTTAGGTTCATTTCTTTTCTCGGTAGCTCCATCTTGTTCGTCGGTTTGTCCTTCCTGATGTTCTTCATTATTTTCCTACTGACTAGTTACCACAAACTATGGCATAGGTAGATATTTTGGATGTTCAATGTAAGTGAATCTACTATAGTCTTCCAGTTCCTTTGTACTTTCCTCTGTGTTCTTGTCATCAAAATTATCAACACGAACATTAGTACTTTCAATTATCTTATTTGTGACCTTATTCAGACATTTATATGCTTTACTTGTAGAGGAATATCCCAAAAATATTCCTTCATCTCCTTTTGAATCAAATTTGCCTTTTCTCTCATCTTTCAAAATAAAGCATTTACTTCCAAAAATCTTAAAATAACTTATAGTAGGTTTGTGTCCAAACCATAGCTCATAAGGTGTTCGGTTGGTATCCTTCTTCAGTTGTACTCGGTTAAGAACATATACACCTGTACTGATAGCTTCCCTCCAATATGTCTAAGCAACATTCTTTTGTATCATCAATGTTCTAGCACAGTCAATTATTGACCTGTTCCTCCTTTTAGCAATGCCATTTTGCTGAGGTGTCCTCGGTGCAGAGACCTGTCTTTTAATACCATGCTCAATACATAAATTAGTAAATTCATCAGAGATAAATTCACCTCCTCTATTAGATCTTAAGCATTTTATTTCTTTTCCAGTCTCTTTCTCTACCTTAGCTTTATACCATTTAAACATCTTAAAAGCTTCAGATTTCTCTTTTAAGAACATAACACTCATCAGTCTAGTATAATCATCAACAAAAAGAATAAAGTATCTATCACCATAATGGCTCTAAGTTCTCATAGGACCACACAGGTCGGTATGAACCAACTCAAGTATCTTCTTTGTTGAGTAGACTTTTCTTTTGAAACTAGACTTAGTCATCTTAGCTTTCTGACATTCATGGCACATGGCATGATCAAGTTTTGACAAGTTAGGCGATCCTCTAACTCTTTTCTTTTGGCTAATCTTGATCATGTTGTCAAAGTTCACATGGCATAACCTTTTGTGCCACAACCATGGCTCTTCATCCTTTATTAACAAGCAAGAAGACTGATCCATATCAAGATAGAATAGATTACCTCTAGATTGTGTACCAGTTCTGACAAGTCTTCCTTCTTCATCATAAATCTTCACCTTTTTGCTCTCAAAAGCTAGTTGGTGGCCTGAATTGTTCAGCTGAGCCACACTTAACAAATTATAGTTCAGTCCATCTACCCAATATGCATTTTCACATTTTATTCTATCATTGATCATAAGTGAACCTTTACCTCTTACCATACAAGGTGCATCATTTCCCATTCTCACAAATTCTCTGTTGTACTCATTGAGTTGATCAAAGTTTTCTACATCACTGGTCATATGATGTGTACAACCACTATCTATGATCCATGTATCATTTCTACTTACTTTAGAGATTAGTGCTATCTCTTCATGTTTTTCTTCTTCTTCTGAATCATCTTTCATAGAAAAAAATACAACTTCTATATCATCATTAGAATCAGATTCATTTTTAATATCTTCGGCTATGTGACATACCTTTTTGCCTTTATCATCTCGGTTGTCTCTATTATTGTGTCGGTAGCCTTTGTTGACTCTTCTCCCATAGCTTCCTTCAGATCAGTCTTTGGATCTATCATCATCTTTCTTCTGTGGACATCTAGTAGCAATATGACCAACTTCCTTACAATTAAAACATGCCAAAGGTAGCTTACCTTTATACCTTCCTTTTCCTTTGGGCAATCTTCTGGCCATAAGAGCTTCAAGCTCATCAAGTTCATCATCAGTATTGCCATCACTATTATTATTCCTATTATTCCTGCTAGACTTACCAATCTTCAAAGAAGACATGAAAGTAGATTCAACAGAAGGAACAACACTGTTATCAAAGTTATTTAATTCAAAAGTTGTAAGTTTACCAATTAGAGTGTCAAGAGTAAGGTTGGATGTAGCTCTTGTTTCATGAATTGTAGAGATCTTGATTGGATAAACTAGTAGCAAAGTTTTGAGAATCTTGCTTATCATTATTTCATCATCTAGGACTCCATCTGATGCTCTAATAGCATGTACTACCTCTTTCAGTCTGTTTGAGTACTGCACAATGTTCTCACCTTCTTTCATCCTCATATCATCGGATCTACCTCTCAGACTTTTAGCTCAGGCTCTTTTGACATTCAGATCTCTAGTGTATATTAGACTTAGCTCATCCCACATGTCTTTGATAGTAGTGCATCCCTTGATGTCTTCAAATTAAGCATTAGTACAAGCAGCAACAAGTTCCATCATAGTAATATTGTGTTCATGCCTGTCTCTCAGTTGATCAAGGGTCAGTGGACCAGTGGCCAGTTGTATGTAGCCATTCTCCATTAGTTCTAGTGCAGAATTCCCAATTTTAGATATGTGCAGCTTCATCTAGCTCTGCCATACTGTGAAGTTCTCTTTGTTTAGTTTTGGTACTTCCCTCTTATACATCTTGAGAACTTTGTGCTTAAGTCCTTAAAACTCTATTCTTAGTGTTAGAAATAGGAAATACTGAGAGGGGGGGTGAATCGGTATTTCAAAAACTTTTACTTTTTCCCACTTATGGATATAACTGATTACTTTAGTACATACAAAGATTATTAAGCTGATTAACAAACATAGCAGTAAACAGAAAGAACTCATAACACATGATATGTTCTCGAGGAAACCTTGGCCAAGGGAAAACCCTGGTGGGGATGGTGCCCACAAAGATCACTAATCAAAAGTATCTTTTTAGGGATATTTGACCCTGTTAAGAGTTAGTTTACAATATATAGTAGATCTATCCTGGTTAAAGGACTTTAGGCCTTGTTAGAAGCCTTGACCCTGTTAAGAGTTAGATTACAAAACCTGATCACCAGCTGAGCTCACTGCCCAAATAGGTAATACAAAATGTTTCTGACTGTAATATGGTACTACTTACAACTTTGCATCAATAGCCTTTGCTGCTATTACAATATACAACTTTTGTAAGTCATCCTTTTCTTTAGTTTCACAAAACTTCTACTTCTCTATCATTACATTTCAAGTATGCCTAATATATGAGTTATTAGAGCTAATAACTTAATATGGTCAGCTTCCAAAATCTTTATCCAAGGGTAAACATCTAGGATTTCATCCCTGCATAATGTTAAGTCATTATTTTGACAAGCAAAATAATCCCTTAACTCTTTCGCTAATACTGTCTCCAAAACTGTTCTGTCTGCAAAACTATCTTCGATAAACTTCAAATAACTTCGTCTGTACTGCTCCAAACTTTATGCGCATTGAGATGGGGTATCCTCATGCTCTATAGAAGCTTTAATTAATTGCGCAAACAAAAATATTGCTCCAATGAACGTCGCCAACTAAATCTTCATCGGGTGCTCTGTCAGGATCACTGTATCCATACTTAGACAATTTCTTCCTTCATCTTGCCATACTTGCATTCCAAATTCTATGCTCTCAGTAGAGATCATATGTTGCCATAATGACAACATCTATGCATCCACATTAGCCAAATTGCCAACACTTAGCAACCACAACTCTAATACCAATTGTTAGAATAACTAAGAGGGGGGGTGAATCAGTTATCCAGTGTCCCAAAATTAAAATGTATAATTCAAAAAAAATTCTTCAATTTCTGCTACTCAGTAAACAAAAAATTTTCACTGTCTGTGCTTTTACTGATTACCAGTCTAAACTTTATAACAGTTACTGATCAAGTCTAATATGTGATATGCAAAGTATGATAACAAACAAACATCACAATCAACACATAACACAAAAGATTTAACATGGAAACCCTGTAAAGGGAAAAACCACCTAGGACTGGCAACCCAAAAATTTCACTCTTTTGAAGTGAGGTCGGTGAAGACCCAACCCTGTTAAAGGTTTACAAACACACTGTTAGGTGTGACCTTGTTAAAGGATTTTAGACTAGAAGTTATCGTCCAACCAGCATTCACTATGGGGTTGACACGATAACAATATTCATTCTATGAATGATACATCATAAGACTTTCCTTAGTCCACTCAGTTAAGAGATTTTGACTGTATACAATGGTTAAATATGTAACAGTAAATGAGCTACTTTAATACAACTAAAATTGCAGATTACAGACCAATGTTCAGCTCATTCAAATCTTTCTGATCAATATTGCACTTCAGATTCAACACTGTATCAACTTACTATCCATAAGTAATTACTCTCTGTAGCTCGGTAATTGTTCTGTAGCTCAGTTCTTACTAACCAATATGATCAGAATGCATGACAATATATTCATGCGATAATCCTGCAGTATCTTCTTCTTCCGGCATTAGTTTCATAATGAAACCCTAGTCTCTTATATAGACGAGTAAATCATTTTCTTTTTGTCCATCAAATTTTTCTGCTTAATCATATTCATTGATTTTTCACTTTCAAGCTTCCTTGGTTGATGTGTCAATAACACATTTCAATCTGTTCCATTAGATCTTCCTTTAATTTTGTTAGTTGTCGATCTTCATAACAAACTTTATCTGTTACCTCGATTTCATACACTTTCCAGCTCATCAATCTTATCGGCTAAACTGATCATTTAATTCATTATTTTTTTCTTGGTTAGAAAAAAATGCGTCGATGAACACAGGCTCAGTTGATACTGCACTCAGTATACACTACACTCCGTCGGTGTATACTGCAAAATACTTCATTTACCGACAACACTGCTTTGTGTCTTTCAGCTCTATTCTTCAACATAGATGAATGCAACATAATAAAGTCAATATCATAAAGTCATAGACTCATCAACAAGTTACTCAATGTGTTCCTCATCCTCATCTGACATGTACATCTTCCTCATGTAGATTTCTCTGTTCTTCATCTCTTTTTCACCTTTCTTCAGATGTTTCGGTATAGTAACTTACAAGATAAGTATTGTCAAGCTAGTTGACATCAATGACAACATAATACTAATTTAATCATATTACATATCTAATCAGAAACTCCCTAGTGATTTGTAATCATAGATTCCAAATCAGTTGTAGTCCAACAAATCTAAATATATCTAGGAAGTACTGAGAACATTTGGCATGGAAGATGCTAAACCTATTGGAACACTGATGGCTACTAGCTGACTAAGGAAGATGAAACTACAGAGGTGAACCAAACACTATATTGATCTATGATTGGTAAGTTAATGTATGTAGTTCATAGTAGACCAGATATAGCACATGCTATGGGAATTGTTGCAAGATTTTTTGCAAATCCTAGGGAGTCACACATGATTGCTACAATCTTAAGATACCTGAAGAAAATAGAAGATTATGGATTATGGTATCCTAAGGAAGGAAAATTTGAACTCAGAGTCTATACTGACACTAATTGGGCTGGAAATGTGGATGACAAAAAAAGTACCACTGGAGGAGCATTTTTCTTTGGTGAAAGACTTGTTACATGGACGAGTAAGAAGCAAGCTTGCATTTCTCTGTCTACATCCAAAGTAGAGTATGTTGCTACTACTACAAACTATTCAAACATTGCATATATTAAGCAAGTGTTGGAAGGTATGAATGAGGTAATCACTGAGCCAATGATTATATATTATGACAACACCTATGCAATTAATATTTCAAAGAAATCCAGTGATGCACTCTAAAATGAAGCATATATCTATTAAGTATCACTACTTAAGAGAACAAGTACATGAGAAGAAAGTGAAGCTAGAGTTTGTTACATCAAAAGAACAACTTGTAGACATTTTTACAAAGCCTCTGCTGAAGGATACATTTGAATACTTGAGGACTAGACTTGGGGTCCATCCCCTGTCTACCGGTCACTAATGTGATCTGGACATTGCATCAACCTAATTTTATTACAAGATCATTTGTGTTGATGCAGCATAGCTCACACTTTGGATCATTTCTAAGGTTGTGAAAAGTTTGGAGAACTAGAACAGATTGGCATATCAGTATATAGAGATATAGAGGATGCACCAAACAACAGAGTTACATGGCTATAGAGAGTTGTATGTTTATTTGTTTCTTTGGCATTATTGTCAAAGGGAGAGATAAACTAATATGAAACAATATGCACCAATGGGGAACATCTATCTAAGGGAGAGACAAACTAAAAGAAATGGAGGGCATTGAAGAACAGTTACTAAGAACAAAAGCAGGAACCTGAGAGCTGAAAAGAGCATATCTATAGAATGTCAAAGCTGCATTTGTAATGCTGTTGAGTAACATAGTGATTAAAGATATTAAGCTAGGGAGAGCTTGTACAACATTTATTCATAGAGTTGTAGAACACATGTTTGGTATGTGTATGGTATATTTCATATTACTTGAGTTGCCATCAATGCCAAAGGGAGAGATTGATGAACTACAATTGATTTAGAACCTCATTGAAGATTTGTGATTAGAGATCACCAAGTTGCTGATTAGATATGTAATATTATTAAATCAATAATATGTTGTCATTGATGTCAACTAGTTTGACAACACTTATCTTGTAAGTTACTATACCGAAACATCTGTAGAAAAGGAGTAAAAGAAGATGCAGAACAAAAATATCTACATAAGGAAGATGTATATGATAGATGAGGATAAGGAATACATTGGGTAACTTATTGATGAGTCTATGACCTTATGTTATTGACTTGATTATGTTTCATTCATCTATGATGAATAATAGAGTTGAAAGACACAAGGCAGTGTGGTTGGTTGATGAAGCATTTTAGTATACACCGACGAAGTGTAGTGTATACTAACAATAGTTTAACTAAGCTTGTGTTCACTGATGCATTTCTTTGTTAACCGAGAAGAATAAAGGAACTAAATGATTAGTTTAGCCAATAAGGATTGATGAGCTGGAAAGTACATCAAATTCAGTGTAAAGGATAATGTTTGTTACAAAGATCGACGGCTAGCAAAATTCAAGGAAGATCTAAAGGATAAAATTAAAACATGTTACTAACATGACAGCCAAGGAAGGTTTAAGCGGAAAAATGGACAAAGGAGAATAAGCGGAAAAATCTAATGGAGGAAAAGAAAATGGTTTACATGTCTATATAAGATACCAAAGTTTCACAATGAAAAAAATGCCAGAGGAAGGAGACTGCAGAACTATCACATAAACAAGCTTCATGTATGCCTAATCAAACTAGTTAAAGGAGAACCTAACTGCAGAGTTTACCAAGCAACAGGAAGCTATAATCGAGCGATAGTAAGTGAATGAAATTTATTGAAACAAAATAAATACATTGATTAGAGGATTTGAATGAGCTTAAGAATGGATATGACAATTTTCAATTGAAGTTGTGTTGTATTCAGATCAAACTGTTGTTACAGTTTAACCATTATAAATAGAGAAATCTCTTAACCGAGTGGAATTGAAAGTCTTCTTATGTATCATTCATAGAACGAACATTGTTATCCTATCAACCCCATAGTGAATGTTGGTTGGATGATAATGGCTAGTGTTAAATCCTCTAACAAGGTCACACCTAATAATGTGTTTGTAACCTTTAATAGGGTTGGGTTTTCATCGACCTCACTTCAAAAGAGTGAACATTTTTGGGTTGCCGGTCCTAGGTGGTTTTTCCCTTCTTAGGGTTTCCATGTTAAATCTTTTGTGTTATGTGATGATTGTGGTGATTGTTTGTTAGCATACTTTACATATTGCATATTAGATTTGGTTGGTAATCATTGTATGTTATTGACTGGTAATCAGTAAAAGCATAGACAGTACAATATTTTATGTTACCGAGCTGCAGAAGTTTAAGTAATTTGTTTTGGATTAAACATTTTGTTTTGGGACTGTAGATAACTGATTCACCCCCCTCTCAGTTATTCTAACTATATCATGTCCTTAATTATATCAATCCTACGAAAGGATTTGAGGTATTGGTAAGTATTGTAAACATACTTGCCTCGATATAAATATGTGGTTAGAAGATTTAAGGATTTTATAAACTTTAGGAAGGGATTAAGAGGTGTCGATATAAAAACAATAATTATGGATGTGTATGTTGTATAGTAGAAAAATTAATTGTCCCTAATAAAGGTGTGATTAAATTTCATAGGCCTATCATTCCTGAATTGATTATGGTTACAAACCAAAGCACTCAATATTTATGAAAGGTAATAATGATATTGATAGGTTGTACCCCATTGTTCCATTTGAAACCTCTAGAGGGAAAGATGGCCTTAAATCCACATGATTTGTGGATAAATTTTTCCATTTGTCTTTTCTTCAAAATTAAGTCTTCTAAATGACGGAGACACCAATCAAACTAGGTATTGTTAATTTGAAGATGGCCTTCGATAAGGAGGTTATGATAGATAGGATGAGGAAAATAATAATTGTAAAAAAAAAGCTAACAATGAGGGAATTTCTTAGGGTTCTTGGGGATGAATTTTTGAATAGCTGTGATTGGTTTTGATTGAGTCCTGACATTCCAACAATGTTGATTGCCATTGAAATGCGTATTTATAATGATAGGTTTGATATACATAGGCTTTGTCATAGCCTCTTTATAGAAGAATTTATGGCTAACTTAGATAGAGTCTTAGTTAATATTCAAGGATACATCATGATCTCCAAGATGAAGAATTATGATGTGATTATGAAAAGGAATAGGAAAATAGTGACATAACCCATCTTGTAATCTGAAGATTTAGATGGATTTTGGGAAAAAAGACCGATTATTTGAAGGAACTTAGACTTCCTAATGTTCCTATTCCAATTCTGGAGGTCAACAAATAATAATTGGTTCGATGATTACCTAATTGTTGTCGAGGTTGATGAATTGAACATAGATCTCGAGTAAATTGATGCCCTACATCTTGGATAGTTTCTTAGAGGAATGTGTGGAGATCTAGGGAGGAATCTCAAATGAAGGCTAGGAAGGGTGTTACTAGGAAAAGTAATATGATAAGGTTTGTTAAGAAGATTTAGTGAAGGTAGACTGAATTTTTGGTTATAGTATGTTTTTGTATATAGTCACTAAGTAGTCTGTTATTTTTGTAGATGACAAAATAATGGTACAGTATGTCCTATATAATTGTGACTCATTGGGCAATTTTGGATATGAGTAGGTTGATATAGATGCCTAATATCTTAACTTCCAATTGGTTGAACACTTTTATGATATGTCTACTAAAATTTATTAGATTTTGGCATGAATATAAATCATAGATTAGCTATGGTATACCGATTTCTCTATCTTTCTTGTTAACATATGTTGGAATTTCTAAAATATTTATGATTGATATAAGATATATGTATATATATACATAAATATACATTTAAGTACACACACACACATATATATGCATTTAAGTATATATATATATATATATATATATATATATATATATATATATATATATATATATATATATATATATATATATATATATATATATATATATATATATATATATATATATATATATATATATATATATATATATATATATATATATATATATATATATATATATATATATATATATATATATATATATATATATATATATCTCCATGTGTGTATCTTTTCACACACACACACTATCTCTTAGGTATTAGCTTTAATTATGGGGGCTATCTCTATATAAGGTAAGTTTAGGTCTCTTTCAATTGTTGATAATGTAGAGATGTCATTCTCCATAGTGTATACCCCCCCCCCCCCACACACACACACACAAACACACTTGGATATAAACTTTGATTATGGGGGATATCTCTATATAAGGTAAGTTTATCTCTCTTTCAATTGTTGATTATGTCGTGATGTCATTCTTCATCCGTAGTGTATACCAATATGTGTGTGTGTGTGTGTGTGTGTGTGTGTATTTGTGTGTACATATACATATACATATACATATATATATGTGTTTGTGTGTAACAAAAGATAAGGTCACTTCTGTAAACCATTACACTTGAGGGAATCCATGAAGAAGGAGATCTCAAGAAGTGGCTTATAGCTTCCTATCCATGACATGCAAAAACCATGTAGATATTATGAATGGTGGCTCTCAAATGAACCTTAAAGAAAGACCCTTGCAAGGTGCACCATAGAATGGAAGATTCAAATAATAATGCAAAGTAGATCTAAGATGAGATGCAAGATCTAAGATAAAATCATATGCAATAATGAAAGAAAAGTAGATCTAAGATAAGATGCAAGATCTAAGCTAAAATGATATGCAAGAATGCAAGACAAGTAGATCCAAGCTAGATGGATTAAGCTATATGCAAAAAAGAAAATGAAAGTGATGATGCAATGCTTCAAAATGAAAAATCTAAGAATGTCATAGCTTCAAGATGCCAAGATTGTAAGACTCCAAGATTCGAAGATGCTAGGATGTCAAGACTCTAAGAACCTGCAATAAGATTTCAAGATATCAAGAAGCTAAGAATGCTATGATGAAGGGATCAAGAATGAGGAGAGAGTCTCTTATTAAATGAATTTAGAAATGAACAGACGGTCAAGATTAAGGGGCAAAAATAAATTAGCAATGGTGGAGATTAAATCTTGGTTGATCTATGTGCTCAAGATTCTCAAGAGGCAAAATCAACGAACATGATTAAGAGGCAAAATAATGAGTGGTTGAGACAAAGAGGCAAAAGCCTTTTTCAAAAGTAAATAAGATTCTATCTCATTAGAAAGTGCACTTTTCTTTTTATTTTTAATTTATTATTTATTATTTATAGCAAAGTGGTTTCCATTATTTAATTAAAAGGGGTTTTTAAAAGGGATTTTTAATTAATTAAAAGGGGACGCATTTTTTTAATTAAATTTGTCTTAGGATAAAGTGATTTTATTATTTAATTAAAAGGTTTTTTCTTTTAATTAAAGGGAGCATGTTCTTTTAATTAAACAAATCTTAGGATAAAGTGGTAAAACTTTAGGATATAATCAAATAAATGATAAAATGATGATTTGATAAAGAAATAAGAGATTATATAAATATGAAAAATTGATTAAGCACAATAATTAGTCTAGTATTTAAATTTTAATGTTTAGAAAGGGGATCAAATTTTACTAGACCATTTTTGGGTAATTACATTTGCCCCTCTTTGACTAATGTGTGAGCGATCTAGGAGCACATTGAGTCAAAGAATGATGATGTCAAGGTAAGTGATAGAGATCAACCTCTTAACTTGATTGAAAGAAGAACAAAGAGACAACTAATCTCAAACTTGATCGAATGATAACTAGCAAAGATAACAAGAAACTTGATAAAGACATGATTCTGAACTTGATCGAATGAAGCATAGAGAGACAACTAATATTGAACTTGATTAAATGAGAACTAGAAAAGAAAAACAAATTCCAATGTATAGTTGAAGCAAAACTGAACATTGAAACATAGATTGAAAGTCAAGACAATAAGATAGCAGAGTAAATTTGTAGCTTTGAAAGATATATTATTCCTGCCCTTTCGGGATCGAAATCGAAATGAGGTAGAGGAGATGAATAAATGAGATAGAGTTGATCAAATCAAGATAAGACAAGGTTCAAGATGATTGATAAGCACATAAGACCAAGTTTGACCACCAAGTGATGAAAATTTTACCCCAGTTTGAATAAGGTTGAGAAGAAAGGTATAGAATTAGCATTAGGTCAAAGCAAGTGATTATGAAGAAAATATAATCAATTTTTGCCTCAAAGGATGAAAAGATAAGCCTACAAAGAATAACAAAATAAAATTTAATTTCGGTTTTGATCCCGAAAATGAATCAAGAATGTTGAAAAAGGATGACCAAATTTTTTTGATAATGATGAAGGAGACCCTCTCTTAACTCATATGCAAACTAGAATGAACCCTAAAAATCCAAACTACTATGAAAATGCAAAGTGCAACTCGCAAGATTCAATAAATAGGTCCTTGTTTTTATCATCAAGCCTTATTAAGGGACATCACAAGATCGTACAACCATCACTGGTGCAAGCACAACCATGAAGATATGAATATGATCTCTATCGAATATAATGTAGGAAACACACGTAAGCACCAAGGCATAAGGGCCAAGATGACCTAAACATGATTTCCAAATTAATGTTGCAAGTAACCATAAGCATCAAGGAATAAGAGTCTAGGATGACCTGAATAGTTGTTGCGTAAGAAAACACAATGTAACAGTCAAGGAGATAATTCTGACCTCACCTAAGTGTCCGAATAAAGAAGGTTGAGGTATGTGGCATTTCAATCATAATGGAGGCTCTTACCATAGACAACCAGGGTATATGCACAAAGATGGGGGACCAAAAAGGTGCCACTTTGCTTTTTGGTCCCCCATCAAGCATAGTGCATACACACTAAAGGGCGTGCGCCCTATAGGGTGCATGCCCTATGGCTTGGGAAATCCAAAGCATAGGGTGCATGCACTTTGAAAAAAGCTTATTTAGTGAAAGTTGCGAGTTGGAAAGCTCATTTTTCTTTCCTCAAACCTGCATTTGCAGCAAAAGGAGCCTTCCCAAGTGCATACACAGTCTTGTTTGGGCTTTTGAATCCATTGTTCTCATTCATTCATCCATCAGATGGCTCCACGACATCATCAAGTTTGATCTAAAAGAAGAGGTAAGTGTTTTTATAGCCCATGCCTCTTATTTGTTTTAAAATTTTAGTTTTGTAGCAATTTGTTTTGTTAAAATTTGTGTGTAATGAAGATTTTAAAATCTAGTTTTTTTAATTGTTAGGAAGAAATAATCTCCCTCAACCAAACCCTCCACCAAACCCTCCATCTCCTCATGAAGAAACAAATGAAGAAAATGAACCTCAATTGCCTCCACCAGTCAAGAAACCTCCTCTTGGAACACAAGAAAATTTGATGAACCAAATTGAAAGAGGGCAAAAAGAATTAGAATCTTTAATTATGAGGTTAAAAGATTCTAATGGTACAAATCCTAGAAGGGAAAGACTTGCAAAATCATTGGAAGCAATCTTGACCCACGTAAGCTCAATTAGTGGGAAAATTAATTTATGGTGGGATAAAAGAGAAGAAGAAAAACAATATTATGCAAATAAATTATCTTATGCAGACATAAAAAAGAAAAGAAATCACAAAAGATGACATTTGCCAGCTATTTTAAAAACCACGGGACACAGATAAGGAGGTTCCCAATTCATTGGTGCTTAAATGAAGACATTAAAAACAATTTTTGGGAGAGATGGTGGATGGTCTTTGATTCGCCTCCTTATAAGAATCATGAAGTTCCTATATATTTCTTGAGGAAATTCTATTGTGAGTTTGTACTCAAGGAGGTGCCAAATTATTTTGACTATCTAGATTCTTAGGGTAGAGGAGGGTGGTCATCATTTGATTGACCAGGGGCACATAGTGATCCTAACACACCTAGGGTTCCTATTGGCAAGCCACAGGTGGATCATGTTACTATTCCTTCTGTTGTGAAGGAACATGTAGAGGCAGACACACTAGGCATGATTAGTGCTCTGACATAGACTCTCATTTAGCGTGTCACTCCTTTAGTTGAGGGTGACCATGGTTAGTCTTTGAGGGGGCATATTTATTGGTCATGTGGATGCCTGTGCACATTTGGTACTGGAGAGAGAGAGAAAGAGGATCCTAGAATGATGACTGATAGTTTTTTAAATATGACATTTGGCATTGACACACAGGTAAATATTTCCAAGTTCATTAAATTGCTTTGATCATATGTCATTTATAAAAGAATAACTAATTAATTTAGTATCTATTAATTATGATGAAAATTTAGGGGAAGAGTGTCAGTGGCGGTGGCAGTGGCAATGATCCTCATGTCGCCTTCTATACATCATCGTCAATTCCACATGTATCAAATAAAACATTTTAATTAATATATTTGATTATTATGTAATTATATGAATAATTGTATCATAACTTATTGTGCATGTGCATTACACGTTCACTGGTGGACCATCGAAATTCACAACAGACAAGGAAGGGCATCATACCACTTTCCTTGAGGTATCTTTATTTGCATGTTAATTTGATTTACTTGATTATGATTAATTAATAAATTAATGAATAACTAAATTACTAGACAAATTATGATCAAAATCCAGAGGCACAATGATCACATTCTTTCACCTGGCTTTGTGATGTCACCATTGAGTCCACAGGTATATATGTAATAATGCATTATAATTAACATGTCAGTTGTACATTCTTATATGAATGGTTCTCTTATAATTTTCCATGTACATGTGCACTAGTTGAATGTTGGAGCTTCGACTTTGACACCACACACCCAAGAATGCGGTGGAACCTTCACGGAGGTATCATTTACTCATTAGGAGGGTTGTAAAAAATATATGTAATCTTGATAACTGTATAATACTTTTTTTGTTTCATTTTCAGTTATTGACATCAGAGATTCCTCCTTTCCATGATACTTTGGATTGTGGAGTAGCTGCAACAGTAGCTAGTTCTGAAGCACTAACTGAGGTATGAAAGAGATCACTTAATTTTAATTGTTATTTTAATCGTTTGTATTAAATTTTATAATGATATTCATTTATGTATTTTAATTATTATTTTGATCATTGTTGTAGGGACTTATTACTCCAAATCACTAGCATGCGCCTTCGATGGATGAACATAATGACTATTTGCTAGTGGTAAGCAAATATTCAATTTTGATGTATATTAGTTATTGATGCTTAAATTTTTTTTATCAGCTCAAGCTACAGAAGAGTCTAGATAGGAGGATGAGTGAGCGCACTCAGAAGAGTACAACATCCACTGTATCTCCATCGACACTATGATCGAAGACAACTCAGGATTTGTTTTCTTCCCCTAGCGGGAAAGGACTAGATTAGGGATATGGATTATATGCCTATATGGCATTAGTGGACATATTTTTTGTATATTGTATAAGTGATACGTTGTACATCCATTTGGCTTTGAGGAAGCTAGTTTAACTGTATTGAATATATTCATTGTATGACATTATTGGACATATATATTTGGCTTCATGCCCTACAAATATATATTTTTTATGTTTTAGGTATGCAATTCATGTGTTTAGCATATTGATGTATACTAATTTATGTTTATGTGGATGTCTTATGATTTGTAAATTTCTTGTGCCTTATATTTATGCTTGTATTTTTATCGATGTATATTGTTATTATCATGCTAAGGAGACTAACTCGACAACATTCACTATCACCCTAAGGAGACTAACTCAACTTGAGGATTATACAAACAACTTGGAATACACTCAAGGAATTAACCTCACTCAAGGATCTAGTTGAGTTCTTTGACTTTTTAAGTCACTCCCACAACCATACTACTAAAATTCACTTCCTTGTTTCCTTTTTCCAATGCCTTCTAGCATCAACTCTATCCTAGGCCACCTAATGCACCTAGTGCCTCCACCACACCAAAACTCAAACCAGACTTCACACACTAATCCTAACACCTTAGATCATCTTAAAATGCTATATTTACCATGTTAAAACTTCCCATTCAATCCAATCAACTCATCTTTCACCCTTCCTCTTCTATAGCTCTTTTAGGCCTGCCTAGTAGTCTTTCCAACACTAAAATAAGCAATTTACTCTCAAAATCCCCAAAAAACTAAGAAATATTTTTACATTTTATAGTACCCTTTTGGGAGTTACTAAATTGATATCAATCTTAGACTTTAACTCTTTGACTGGTGAAGACTTCCTTCAACCGCTAACCCTTCAACTAAGCCTAATTAGCCTCACGCAACAAAGCAACTCCTAGAACCACTCACTTCTAGGAATCCACAACCCCAAATAGTCTTGATAAAGGATAAAAGACAACCAATTTTCAACTTAGTTTTCCCTTTCTCACCCATCTACACTCTTATTCAATAAACCCTCACTATTTGGGCTAGAAACCAAGGGTTTTGTAGAAAATACCCTTCCCTACAACACCCAACTCAACACTAGTCCCAACACCTTCTAATACATCCCAAAGGACCTTCCCATCCATCATCTACACTCTCCAATCATCAGGTCAATTCCAGCCATGACTGGTGCTTACATTCAACTCCTTTCACTGTGATTTCACCGTGCATGTCTCTGTCTCTTCTCATTTTCTATTCAACTTCCCTGCATTCAAAGATAGATCTAATACATACAATACATCAATGACAATCTCCCACCAAACCATAGTTAACATAGAGGTGGGAGTGCCTTACATATTATGGAGGATTCAAACCTTTAACTTGCTGACTGTGCTACAAATGTCAGTCACTGTCCTCAATAACAGTCAATTCCTTGACTGTAATAATAACAAAAGTAATGAAATGAATGCAGAAATGTATAAATATAATATAAGGAAATATTTCTATGTCACAACCTATCAAAGATCACGTGGAATCAAACGTTTATATTCATTGGTGTGTTCCCTATTCCACGGGATAGTCACAATATAAAGACATGACCTCGAAGAGGTGAGGTAGCATATGGCAAGGTTGTCATCTATTGACCCCAATACTAGGCCTATTTTGATTTGTGGGTACCCTAATGTTGGTAGAGTTCTTTTATTAATAATATTACTAGGGCGGATGTGGATGTGCAACCTTATGCTTTTACTACTAAGTCTCTGTTTGTCGGGCATACTGATTATAAGTACTTGAGGTATCAGGTTATTGATACCCCTAGTATTTTGGACCACCCCTTGGAAGAGAGGAACACCATCAAGATGCTTAGTATTACATGATCCAAATAACAGCCATGATCCAAATACATGATCAAATTTCAAAGTGGACCACAAGCCCGTTTGCATCTAAATACATATTTGCACTCATCCTACTGCTCGCCCAGGAGTGGTCAGCGGTGTTCGAATGACTGTGTGTGCCAAAAAAGGTTGTTAGTAGCATTTATCTGACTATTCAAAGCTGTTGGAACAGACGGTTTGAAAGATACGCAATGTTGGCCATTTGAAATGAGGAACACTGTGAGTTCTGATATCGAGCGAGAATGTGTTGCCAAATTTAAATAAACTTGAATCTCTAAAAATTGAGATAGGCTATTGTAGGCCTTGGCAACATGGCCCCGTAGCACTTGATGGATCAATGCTACCTTGTACGAGCTCCAAGATATGACCCTATAAAGATTGTCAATTTCATGCTTAAGGGACCTTGAGGGACACTTCAGCCTAGAGTCATTGGTGGCGTTCAAATGGCAGTGTGATGCGAATGAGGTTGCCACTAGCGTTTACCTAAACATTCAAAGTTGTTGAAATAGACGGTTCCATGCTATGATCGATGGTTGGAAAGATACGCAACATTGGCCATTTGAACTGAGGAACACTTTGAGTTCTAACATCGATCGAGAATGTGTTGCCTAATTTAAACAAACTTGAATCTCTAAAAACTAAGATAGGTTATTGTAGGCCTCAACAACATGATCCTGTAGCACCTAACGAATCCATGCTACCTCACATGAGCTCTGAGATTGGACCCTGAAAAGATTGATGATTTCATGTTGAAGGGACCTTGAGGGACATTTCAACCTAGAGTGATCGATAGTGTTCAAATGACTATGTGTGCCAAAAAAGGTTGTCAGTAGCATTTATTCGGCCATTCAAAGTTGTTGGAAGAGACAATTTGATGCTACGAATGAGGGTTTGAAAGATATGCAATGTTGGCCATTTGAACTAAGGAACACTGTGAGTTCTGACATCAGCCAAGAATGTGTTGCCAAATTTAAATGAACTTGAATCTCTGAAAACTAAGATAAGCTATTGTAGGCCTCAGCAACACAACTCTGTAACACTTGAAAGATTGATGCCACCTTGCACGAGCTCTGAGATATGACCCCACAAAGATCATTGATTTCATGCTTAAGGGACCTTGAGGGACACTTCGGCCCAGAGTTGTTAGCAGGGATCAAATGAGTGTGTGTGGTGAATGAGGTTGCCACTAGCATTTACCTAGCCATTCGAAGCTATTGGAATAGATGGTTTAATGCTACAATTGACAGTTGGAAAGATACACAATGTTGGTCATTTGAACTAAGGAACACTTTGAGTTCTAACATCGACCAAGAATGTGTTGCCAAATTTAAACGAACTTGAATCTATGAAAACTGAAATAGGTTATTGTAGGCCTCAGCAACATGGTCCTGTAGCACCTAATGGATCAATTCTACCTCACACAAGCTTTGAGATATGACCCCGTAAAGATCACTGATTTTGTGTTGAAGGAACCTTGAGGGACACTTCGGCCCAGAGTCGTCGGTGGCATTTGAATGACTATGTGTGATGAATGAGGTTTCCACTAGTGTTTACCCAACCATTAAGAGCTATTGGAATAGATGGTTCCATGCTACAACTGACGGTTCAAAAGATACACAATGTTGGCCATTTGAACTGAGGAACACTTTGAGTTCTGACACCGACCAAGAATGTGTTGGCAAATTTAAATGAACTTGAATCTCTAAAAACTAAGATAGGCTATTTTATCCCTTAGCAACACAGTTCCATAGCAACTGATAGATCGATGCTATCTCACATGAGCTCTGAGATATGACCCTGCAAAGATCGCTGATTTCATGCTAAAGGGACCTTGAAGGACACTTTGTCTCAGAGTCGTCGGTGGGGATCAAATGAATATGTGTGGTGAATGAGGTTGCCACTAGCATTTACCTAGCCATTCAAACCTATTGGAATAGACGGTTCCATGCTACGACTGATTGTTGGAAAGATACGCAATGTTGGTCATTTGAACTGAGGAACAGTTTGAGTTCTGACATCGACTGAGAATGTGTTGCCAAATTTAAATGAAATTGAATCTCTAAAAATTCAGATAGTCCATTGTAGGCCCTTGTAACATGGTCCTGTAGCACCTAATGGATCGATGCTACCTCACATGAGCTCTGAGATATGACCCCACAAAGATCATTGATTTCATGCTGAAGGGACCTTGAGGGACACTTCGGCCCGGAGTTGTCGGTGGGGATTGAATGAATGTGTGTGGAAAATGAGTGTGCCACTACTGTTTATCCATCCATTTGGAGCTATTGGAACATATGGTTCCATGCTATGATCGACGGTTGGAAAGATACACAATGTTGGCCGTTTGAACTAAGAAATACTTTGAGTTCTGACATTGACCAAGAATGTGTTGCCAAATTTAAATGAACTTGAATCTGTGAAAACTAAGACAAGCTATTTTAGGGCTCAACAACACGGCCTTGTAGCACATCACGAATTGATGCTACCTCACATGAGTTTTGAGATATGACCCTGCAAAGATCACCGATTTCATGTTGAAGGGACCTTGATGGACACTTCGGCCCAGAGTCGTCGGCGGGGATCGAATGACTGTGTGTAGTGAACGAGGTTGCCACTAGCGTTTACCCAGCCATTCAGAGCTATTAGAATAGATGGTTCCATGCTATGACCGATGGTTGGAAAGGTATGCAATGTTGTCCATTTTAACTAAGGAACACTTTGAGTTCTGACATCAACCAAGAATATGTTGCCAAATTTAAATGAAATTAAATCTTTGAAAATCGAGATAGGCTATTGTAGGCCCCAGCAACATGGTCTCGTAGCACTTAATAGATTGATGCTACCTTACATGAGCTCCGAGATATGACCTAGCAAAGATCATTGATTTCATGCTGAAGGCACCTTGAGGGATACTTCGGCCCGAAGTCATCGACGGGGATCGAACGACTGTGTGTGGAAAAAAAGATTGCCACTATGGTTTACCTAGCCTTTTAGAGCTATTAGAATAGATGGTTCCATGCTATGACCGACGGTTGGAAAGATACACAACATTGGTTGTTTGAACTGAGGAACACTTTGAGTTCTAACATCGATCGAGAATGTGTTGCCAAATTTAAATGAGCTTGAATCTCTAAAAACTGAGACAAGCTATTTTAGGCCTCAAAAACACGGTCTCATAGAAATTGATGGATTGATGCTACCTTGTATGAGCTTCAAGATATGACCCCACAAAGATCACCAATTTCGTGCTGAAGGGACCTTGAGGGACACTTCGGCTGGGATTCATCGACGGGGATCGAATGACTATGTGTGGTGAATGAGGTTGCCACTACCATTTACCTAGCCATTTAGAGTTGTTGGAATAGATGGTTCCATTCTACAACTGACAGTTGGAAAGATACGCAATATTGGTCATTTGAACTGAGGAACACTTTGAGTTCTGACATTGACCGAGAATGTGTTACCAAATTTAAATGAACTTGAATCTCTAAAAATTGAGATAGGCTATTTTAGGCCTTGATAACACGGCCCCATAGCACCTAGTAGATTGATGCTACCTAGCACGAGCTTTGAGATATGACCTCTCAATGATCATAGATTTCCTACTTAAGGGAACTTGAGGGACACTTTGGCCCAGAGTCATCGGTGGGGATCGAATGAATGTGTGTGGAAAATGATGTTGCCACTAGTGTTTACCAAACCATTCAGAGCTATTGGAATAGATGGTTCCATCCTATGACCAACGGTTGGAAAGATACGCAATGTTGGCCATTTGAACTGAGGAACACTTTGAGTTCTGACATCGACCAAGAATGTGTTGCCAAATTTAAATGAAATTGAATCTATGAAAACCAAGACAGGATATTGTAGGCCCCAACAACACAGTCCTGTAGCACCTAATGGATTGATGCTACCTCACACGAGCTCTAAGATATGACCCCGCAAATATTTCTAATTTTGTGCTGAAGGGACATTGAGGGACACTTTGGCCCAAAGTCATCAGTGGCGTTCGAATGATTGTGTGTGGCGAACGAGGTTGCCCCTAGCATTTACCTGGCCATTTAGAGCTTTTGGAATAGACACTTCCATGCTATGACTTCAGCTCACTGTTGAACCTTGAGGGACACTTCGGTTCAAAGTGCAGTCTAAGACCAGTGAATTAAAATATTTTCACAAAATGTGATTTGGATTAGTCTATGATGTAAGGAATTTTCCTTTCTTGTTATTTATCTTTCCAAAGAAAATTACTAGTGTTCTTAATAGTTACTAGATTTTGGGTCACAATCAGTGATTGGGAGAGCCCTCTTTTGGCACCAGTCATGTAGTACAAGCACTAGAATTGAGTTTTTTGACACGAGCTAGGAAATTTTTGTATATCAACATTTGATAGATTTTGGGTATTTTTTAGTGTTTAAATACATCTGTGGGATGTATTTCAGAGTTGGGATATATGGGAAGAATGACTATGAAAAAGATATTTATGTTTTTCATTCTGAGAAGATCTAGAGTGATTTTGAGTCACATAGGAAATGCCCCGATCCTTCCACAAGTGCAATTTCGACGGGTTCTGATCACTTGAGGGACAAAAAATTATCTGTTGAGTTGAAAAGAAATCAATAGAAGACACTGAAAATGAAGTGAAAATTTGTTCTATAGACAACACCGAACACATTTTTAGATAAACTCAAATGACCAAGAGAAAGAACAATGGTGACTCTTGTGGATCCTAACAGAAGGGAATGGCTTGTACGATTCCTCAGAGATCTCCCTGAAGCTTCCTTGGTTCATGGATGGAGATATTTTTCAATTGCCAATAATCTTGAGGATGAAGATGCCTGCATTTTTGAGCTGGTAGATGATAGTCCATATTTTCCCTGTTGTCAAAGAATGTAGTCCTTACAAGTATTTTAAAGGCTGACAAGTGCATAATAGCCTTCCATTATGTATGAATAAGAAACTACATGTATTATGGAATGATTTTGTCACCAATTTACCAGCAAGGGCATCTAGACCTGAAAAGGGAAAATGTGTGAAACGAGGAATAGAACAGATGCAAGGGAAGAAGGTAAAACCTAGTAATGGAAGCAAATGTATAGGCAAGAATAGAGAAGTGTGAGGAGTGTAGGGTAGATTCATAGGCTATGTGGATCAAAAAGACAATGTAAAAAGAACCCAAATGGAGAAAGATTACTGATGAAGGGAGTGTTGAAGAACCTAGCCATTTCAAATCTCAAAAAATTATTGATTTGATATCTCACAAACAAAACTATCTGCCAAAAAATTCTCTTGCATTAGATGCCATCCCTCCTAACGCAACAACATAGGACCAAAATCCATAAAAGGTACACAACATTCAATTTCACAGAAGCCCACAATCTCTTCAAAAGATATTGGGAGCCGGTGAAAAATCCTTATACCTATGCTCTTAATTACCCAAAAACAATGCTTTAAATCAAGCCTTGTATACAATCCAATCCCATACCTATGCATTTGAGTATTCTAAGAAACTTAACCTGCAAAAAATTCCAGTTAGTTGTTCATATAAGCATAAAATCCATGGCTCCAAAAGCTTCTAGGGGTTCCACAACTGTTAAAGGAGATGGTATGAAAGGAGAGAATGAAGTAAAGGCTTCTCCAAAGCTGAGAAAAGAAAATAAAGTGATGTTCAAGCCCACAAAGGATTCAACAGTCAAAGCCATGAAATCTGAGAATAAGAAGAAGAGGAAGAGAAGTGTAGAAAGTTACAAGAGGTTTATATACAAGGTGTTGAAACAAGTGCATCCCTCCAAGGGAATATTCAGTGCTACCATGGATATCACGGAGAGCTTCATGATTGATATTTTTTATAAGATTACTCCTGAGGCTGCTTCTTTGCTGAAATATAACAAGATCGTGACACTTTCCTCTAAAGAAATTGAGACTGTTGTCAAGTTTGTTCTGCCTAGAGAGCTGGCTAGGCATGTTGCTTCTGAAGGAAGTAAGGCTGTTACCAAGTTTTCTACTACTCTGGGTTAGGTTTTTTTGGAAGATTTTAGGTTTTTTGTACGTGGTGTTTATGGAAGGTTTGTTTAGAAGTTGGTTTTGGCTTGGGTTTATGTTAAAATGGGCTTGTTGAAGGGTTAGGCAGTCAAGGAAGTGTTCACTAGTCAGGTCGTGAAATTTTGAGGATGATATCAACTTAGCAACTCTGAAAAGGGTATTTTAAAGTATAAAAACATTGCTAGGTTGTTTGGGGACATTGTGAATGAATTGCTGATTTCAAGGTTTAAAGGGCTACTAGATAGGCCTAGAAAGGCTATAGTAGAAGAATGTTGAAGGATGAGTGGATAGGAGTGAATGGGAAGTTGTAACATGGAAAATGTACCATGTTGAGATGATCTAAGGTGTGAAGTCTAGTTTGAGTTTTGATGTGGTGGAGGCACTAGGTACACTAGGTGGCCTAGGAGGGTACACTATCTAGATAAACCAAAATATAAACATTCCCTTTCGGAGAGGGAGAATTTGGAAAGGAAATGAGATAGTGCATCCTTGAATCAAGTTGGCTCCTTAAGGCTCTTCCATGGCCTTCCAAGTATTATGTGCCTGAAAGTCATTGGCATAACACCATAAAGTTTTTTTAATTAATAATGAGAAATATTTTTACAACTCAGCTCAATAGGAGCACTGGAGGAAAGAGCTGAGAAAAGAAAACCTCTTGTATTGCCCATAAAAATAGAAGAGAAAGGTTGTCATTAAATCTTACAAACTTCTAGTTATACATATGGGGTAATGCATGAGCAATTTACAGTCCACCCAATTTACAGTGCTATATAAATTTGACATGTTACAATATTTTGTATCTCCATTTAGTCCAATGAACCAATTGGATCTTCCCTACCCTTGAATGTCTCAAGTATTGCCTCATGGTCTGACTCACAAACCTTCTAAAGAGTTTTGTTATGCGGTCTTCCCCCATATCTGATCAAGTGGACATTTGATTGAATAATGAGGTTTGAATAATGAAGAATCTTTCTATGTGTCTCCCAATCCTTGAACAACCACAACCTAGGGTTCTTCATAGCATACCATCTAAGCCATGTACCAATTATAACCACTGCTCCTATAGGGTATTCTAATTCTTCACCATCGATAATCGAGTGATCCAATTTCTTTTTTGCCTCAACACAAAGACACAAATAATAATATGTCCCTTCTTCATTGTCTTCAAGTGCAATAACAACAAAAACATGGCCAGTAATGATATAAACATAATGAGGACATTAGTTTACTAAATATTTATGATAAAGTACTAAATTTGAGATTATTTGTATGTGGAAAATTTTACCTGGTTGTACTAGATTAGATAAGTGATCAAAGTCAATGGATGATTCCATTTTTGTCAGTTGTAGTGATTCATGGGGATGATAGGAGGCAAGTGGACTCAAAATATGTGTATACCATTCATCAACCCATTCCTTTGACTCACACCCATCCCAATCTTCATCTACACATGATGAACAAAAGCACGCCACATGTCGTGTGTGGATAGTCCATGAACCTACATTAAAACTTCTAAAAGAGTGTAGCTCACTCGATCTTGTCAATGTACAACAATCCTCATATGGTGCAATGTTAGTTTCTAACATCAAAAAAAAAAATCTACGAATTGTAGACTCACCTTCATTACCTGGATCCATTGTAGCATTAGACCACTAGACAATACATCCCGCATTTGACAATGTTGCTTTCTCTTTGTACTTTAATTCTTCATGTGCTAAGGCTCTTTTAATACATGCACCTGCACCATCGTGCTCTCCCATGACCAGCCTCTGTAAAATTCCACATATAATGAATTCCAATAATCTTATGCATTCTACACAACCAATAAAACATCTGAGAATTCTTGAATTGTGATGCACAACTATTAGACCATATGATACGTCGATGATATTTTATGCCCCTATTTGCCAAATGACCATAAAATAGTTGAAAGCAACCATGTACAAACTATGTAGAATGTGAGTGATCATCATTGATATAAAAATGACACTCCCTCAATATCTTCCTGTTCTCCTTTGTACTGTCTGGTGCATGCATGAATGCTATATGAACAAATATAACAACCTGTTGAGAGCTGTAATACTTTTCTTGCACCTCATTCTATGGTTGTAGTGTGTAGTTCTCTATAAATTCCACAATTGAAACAATGGTATCAAGTGGGAATGTGTCCTTGCACAACTTGAATTACATATCCAACCATCATGCTCTATGTGTATGCCTTGCATACTCATAAATAATTTTTTTACAAAAAATGTCATTGAACTGATACGCTGGATTTTTTTCAATTACTAAATCACATCTTTTAGCCTCTTTTCCATCTTTTAGATTGTATGTCACGGTCTTATATTTTCCAAATTCCACTATTTCATTACCAATTGCATGTGTACTCTCCATATGTTGACAAATTGGCAAATGTCGCAAACCTATGCAATCTATGCATGTACCATTCAAGCATGAGAGCTTGTAAAATTATTGACCATCCACTCTTTCACATAAAATGGTAAATATTAATTCCCTTGAAGATCTAGGTGGGATATTTATGTTACATTAATCCTGCAAAACATTGTTAGAGTGCAAATCTACACATATATTCCTATAAACTTCAAAATGGTTAGAAAATTCAATATATACCCTTCAAAAACAAGTTGTGCATGTGTGATTTATCTTCACATAAAAAGGTTTACACATTTCAAAATATCTCTGACTAATTTTAATTTGAGGATACATATACATAAATTTTGCAAAGAATTGTGCCTGAGTTGAATCCAAATTTTTTTTTGGATGCGGAACACGAATTCAAGTACCAATCCTCCTCCTTACAACATCTCTTTGATTAGGAGATACCCGTGTATTATTCTTCAAAAATTATTCAATCAAGGATTTCAAAGCTTCAACAATTGCTTTATCTTATCATGGTAGTCTATCGAAAAATGCCCATAACTCATTGCTATTTGGATCTTTCACTCTTTGACACCTTCCTAGGGCTCTCATTAGAGACTTTCTACTTATTTTCAATGTTTTTCTTGTCTTTCTAATGAGTTGAGATTTCTTCATTTGAGTGCTTACTATCGTTGATGTAAGTACATGTCGTGTGACATTACTATCTTTCATGTGTGATGTAGAACCCACACTCTCAGATGCAGTCATTAGATTATTTACAATAGATTTTTCACTTGACTCATCCATTGTTCTTAGCCCAAGAATCTTCATGATGGGTCTAAATTTCAAATTTCTCATCATTTCAACAAATAGTTGACATCTTCCTGTCATGTTTAAATTTTCAAAAAATGATCTCCAAATACGATTAGCATTTCTTTGGCAAGTACG